>QANY01008646.1:1272733-1448851 GCA_003255025.1 Datisca glomerata
AAAAAAAAAAAAAAAAAAAAAAGAAACAAAGAACCAACTAATTCAAATGTCCTGTACAATGACGTTCTCCGGCTACTCAATATGGAAACCAATAATCACGCCGGTTTATGTTAGTCAAGCCTTCCATCCATAATCCATATTATCATCGAAGTCACTGCTGAAGAACCCGTTTTCCGTGAATTCATGGGCTATATCAGAAACAATACCTTCCTGCAAGTGAAGATGATTCTGAGGCAAATCAGGTGCCCTTTGGTTGAATCCATTATTATTACCACCACCACCAGCTGCAGATGAGTCACTGTTTGATGTACCTTTGAAACTGTTGCTCCTGCTTGGAGCAGGCTTGTTAGCTCCTGATGGGTTGACTCCTCCAAAACCTGTGCCATTTCTTGGCAGACTGCCGATATTAGCATTTGAGCCTGAAAGGCCATTGTTACCAGACATTAGCAGTTGCTGGATCATGTGCTGCTGTAACGCCTGATTGTCTTGGTTTTGGTGGAGTAGGCTATTAGAACTCAAAGAACGCTGTTGCAGCTGCTGTGATTGCTGTAACTGTTGTGAAGGGAGATGGGGACTTGAAAAGCCGCTAACGGGTGAGTTCTGCATGGACCCACCAGGTATTAAAGCTGCTGCATTATTCCCTTGGAAACTCGATGATGGACTCTGGTTGAGATTGTTAAAGGAAGAAGATGAACCCTCTTGTTGACGTGGACTTGCATTCGAGTTCATGGAGTTTTGTCTCATGAGCATATTCTGGTATGTCGACAGTGCCAAAGCGACTTGTGCTGAAGAACCACTTAAAGCTCCTCGACCAACCATTTGTTGGTTGTTATTGGCGGCTTGGTTACTAAGTCCTGGGTGCATTGCCATTAGCTTATTTAAAGTGTTTCGGTCAGTGGGCAGACCTTGAGCACTTGCTAGCTGTTCAATCTCCTGCATCTTTTGCATCTGCAACTTGGCTGCACTAGCGTGTCGAGGATAGTTTTTCAACCCCTCTACAAGTCGCAAAACAAGATTTAATTATGAAAATAATGAGCTAAAGAAACTTGAAATTAGGAAAAGTTATGCAATTTAAAGCTATGAAATTCAAAATTAATAAGAAATACCAAAAAAAGAAAAACAATCAAGGCAGATTTACCGATTGGCCCAATTTTCTGCTCCCGGCAGAAATCAACAAGATCTTTCATGCTATTGACAACTTCTGATATCTGTTAAGATTAAGAGACAAGAAACATAATTGCGCATGGAAGGGAGGCGGTGGTAGTTCTACAAAGATTACCGTCCACACTGCATGAAACTATACCTGTAAACACCTGACATATCTTTTCGAGAAACCCAAATCATTCAGTGACTGTAACTCCAGGCTCTTTGCAAGCTGACGGCTTGCTGTCAGTACCCTAAAGGAAAACAATCACATTAGTAAAATCCTGCTGTATAAACAGTTAAGATACCATTCTGCTCAACTAATAGCGAATAACAAGAAGCTTCGTCGGTTTACAAGAAGCCGGCTCTGGACTGCTAATAAATTTCTGCAATTTCATGCACATAGTTGCAGCTATCAGTGCAGCCTTGAAACGGAAATCCAATTCCTAAAATGCAACTGCTATACATTTATATTATATCTGCACAATACATGTGTATATCTATTGATATGAGTGTGTGTGTATCTACGTATGGATGGACGTATATATTTTATATGTGAAAGAGAGAGGTAGATCATGAGATCTCAAACAACTAAACCTCTAACCTAAGAGACCAATCTAGGGAATAAGCTCTGGAAGGTTGGACATTTCCTCCAGTGCATATAAAGGGATTGTAAATGATGAACCTCACATCAACTTCTGTATTGTTTAATTTTTCATGTCAATTACCAGAGGTCTTGAATTTTCAGCTTATAAATAATTAAAATTTATAGAAAAATGTAGAGCCAGAAAAGATCGAGAAACCCCAATGCATTGAAGTGAAAAGATTCAATTATTGCTCATTCAAAGCTCACATAGTGCTGTTTGTCTGTAAGTCTTGCTGAGAAACACCATCAGATCCACCTTCACCAATCGTGCTTTGACATTTCTGTGCAACCTGAACTAACTGAATAACCTGGCAAAATAAAGTGCAATTTGGTTTTACTGCAAGCATCTTTCAGAAATCTAAAACACTTGACGAACATAATATATTTTTTTGTCAGTTCTTGACTAACAGAATATATAAAACATTTCATATTAGTGACATCTGATCTGAAAACACCCTCCGTAGACCAACATGAGAAAAATATCCACTAGAATACATTCTTACTACAACATTAACTGTTGAGCTAAACCATGAGCTGATGAATTAGCAATGAATTCTGAAATAATAAGCTAAGTGCAAATATTTAACACATAGGTAGGCATCTATGTCAACACATAGGTAGGCATCTCTAAGTTACGTAACAATTAACATATATTATAAATTTGATCAGCATTCAGCAACTCTTCAAACTATACACAAGATACAAGTTATACCTTACCTATTTGTTTTTGTTAGTTGATATTTTAAATTTGATGCTTCTATTCTACTTTCAAGTAATAGATTTTCGTACATATACTTATAAGTTGCCAACTTACCCTATGTAACATTTGGACAAGTAATTGAAGAAACCCATATCAATTGTATTGCATGTATCTACAGCTTTTATTTGCAAGGTTTCAATTAACAAATTACTAAGATGCGCTTCTTTTAAGCAAGAAATGTTAAATGCTCAACCATGCAATGTTAAGTGTCAATATGGGTTTTGAAAGTTGAAACCAATACCTGTGGCGCAACCAACCTACGAGGAAGAAGTTCTTCATGTCGCCTTGCACAAAATTCCCAAGATAATATCTGAAGATATATAACTTCTAGAAGGTTAGTGTATGAATTAAGTAGACTGACAGCAATTTAGTAAGAACTGACAATTGGTTGACCTTTAAATCTTGTGTGAATATAATTCGAAGCCGACCCTCACGTACAACACGAAGTTGCTCATACACACTCTCCTGGACCGCTTTTTCATATTCCAACATCAAAATATTTCCATATCTAGATTCACGTGGCAAATCCAAAAACAAGAGCTCATCGATGACTCCACTACCAAACTTTATCTCATTAAGTCTGGGAAGTACTTCAAAAGTAGCCTCTGCAAACCAAAACCATGGAGGTTAAAGTAATAAATTAGGAATCCTTAGAAATATAAAAAAGCTAAACATCTTATAATCCTGTTAATGTTGACAAGTTACTTTAATGTTTAGTTACAAATTTAAAACTTCTCCAAGGCCTATTTAATCTTTATATTCTTATAAGCTTCTCTGAACTTTGATGAATTTTCAAGGTCAGATCAATGATTCAGTTGATATCAGTCAGTGGAACCCGACTGCCCCATACTTAAAATCAGTGTTGGCTTTTCCTTTAGAAGTTCGGCTCCTAAACAAAAGTACTGCATCTGCTGTTTTTGAAAAAGTTTAAATTAGTGATTCTGTGGAAAAAATCTTGACAGAGGAAGCTCGAGTAATTTTTTGGAAAATAATGAATACATTATCTAATAATGAGTCACAACTACAAAGCCCTCTCTCCATAGTTTTTACCAGAATCCACTCCAACTTTACAACTTACATTAATTTTACTAGCCATATCATCAAGAAAGGCTTCTAGGTGTTCATACTGAGTATAAAAGTCTCAATATTCTTACCGAATCCTCTTCCGGATTTTGAGCCACAAATGTCACATTGCCATGCATCCTGAAGATGTAAATAAGAGGGAGAATACTAAAAAACTTTTGCAAGAGAAGAAATAAAATTGGTGAACAAGAACAATTAGACCAGCACTGATCAAAAGAGAAACTTTGTCCCAAGTCTTCAAAACATACATGTAACAATAGCATATAAAAATAATCATAAGAGAATAATTTTCCTTGTGTAATGAAAGTAGAAGGAAAAAAAGGTCACAACAGAATAGACTATCCTTATGAAAATGAAAATGGCTGCAAACCAGGTACGAGAATGCCATAGAAAACGACCAAAGGAAAAAACAGATACTGACCATAGCTGCCTGGGGAAAAACACCAAGTGCATGATGACCAACATTGTCATATAATGACAAGCACCATCTCTTTTTTGCACGAGGAGAATAATACTGCGTCACAAACTTCCTCCAATACGCAATACTATTGTCCTGTCACCAGGGGGAGTTAAAGAGAACATAAAGCCACAAGATTATATAACTCTTGAGCAACAGATCTATTTCATGTAGACAGATAATAATCAAAGGGTAACTATATGAAGGTTCTGAATATGAGAAGAATAAATTCAACTTTTAATAATATGTAGATTCAAATAGAGGTTAAAACAGAAAACTTACAGAAGGCCTTTGCTGCTGATGATATAAATATTGCATCAGGCGACGAGCACATACACCACCATCATAGGGACGCTTCACAGAGGACACGGGCTGTACCGCCTGTTGTTGTAGTTGCTGCCTCAACTGTAGCTGCTGTTGTTGCTGCTGCTGCAAATGAGCTCTCTGCAACTGAGGCATTGACTGGAGAAGCTGGTGTTGCTGCCGTAATCTTTGTTGCTGAAGTAGGGCTTGTAATTGAGGATTACGGCCTTGCAACTGCATGGGGTCCTGTCTCTGAAATAGCTGTTGATAAACCTGTTGTTGCAGAATATCTTCCTGCTTAATATCCAGACGGGGTTTCTTTTGCACATGAGAGAAGTTATTCGGATCTGGAATGTAAGACCCAGGCAACCGTGCACCTATGGGAAGTGAAACTAGGCCAGTTTGTGATGCTGGTAATGAAGTTGCACTTGAGGCCCCTTGCTGCGACTGTAGCTGGCTCTGCTGCATCTGCTGGGTGTTGTGTTCTTGCTGAGGGTTCTGCTGCACCACAGAAGAGCCATCCATAACCGAAGATCCTGAAATGCTAATGTTATTTGATGAGAATGACATAGGTGATGCAGGTAAACGCATGTACGACTCGTTATTAATGCTTGCACTTCTCTGAAGATGGGGACCTCCTGAAAGTGCAGAGTTTGCATCTGTGACCAAAGAACTTGCCCCGACACTTGGTCCTGAGTTTGCCACACTATTCAAAACTGCATTATTCATGTCTCCAGAAACTGGACCAAAATTTGAACGACCCGTACCCGGAATGGAAGCAGATGAGTTCCCAAAAGTTGAGCTTATGTGAGAATTAACAATAGAGTGGGATTGACCGTCTCCTTGGAAGAAAATCCCAGAGCTTGAGGAAGATGATGCTAAACCTCCAGCCACTCTAGAAGGTGCCATTGGAGGCACCGATCCTTGGTGGCCAGAGTCTAAGTAGCTCTCCAGAGCCAGGCCTGACTTATATTTATGCCACACCCTCAATATGATACAAAAACCAAACCCATAGATAAAATCCCAAACTATTCATAAACAGAAGATGGCGGATTTAAGATGCTAATTGAACCTATTAGTATGCCTCTTCAACCAAGGATTACTAACTATGAGCCCTTCTATCACCAGATCGCCATCACAAAATTGACAAGTTCTTGATCAACAGAAACAGCACCCAGTATATCTAGATCCAATTGAACTCTTACAAGGGGATCTACAATAAAACGAAGCAGACAAAACTATTAGCACCTGAGTAACTAGCTTAAAATACAAACGAAATAAAATATTCTAAAACAATCTTACAAATAAGCTGACAAAAACTCCAAACCAGACAAGAAGCAATATAACAACTTCAACGCTTTGGACACAACAACCTAGTTTTTCCCCACAAAATCCTAACTTTCAATTTAGAAAGCAATGAAGAACAAAATCGGCAGATGCCCAAGTCCAAACACAACTCCTAAGTACACTATTTACCAGTTCAAGCTCTTTCGCTAACCATTGACCAAATTTAACGCACAATTTTTCAAAGTTTGAGAACCCCAAACTGCTAGTGAACCCGAATATATAAACCGAGTTACATACCCGAACAAAGAATAAAGACTACCCAGTATGATTTCCCAAAGTTAATATCCAATTGAGCACCTAATAACAATCTAATCAAGAAGATCAAGGAACCAAGCTAACAGCAAAAGCTAAAGGGAAACGGGAAAAGAAGTGTTCTTTAACAGTCCTACAGATCGATCAGTACACAACGAAATCAACCAAGTAGAAAAAACAAATACACAATCGAAAAATTAACCAAACAAATAAGAAAAAAATAAATAAGCTCCTACCTTGAAACGGAGAGCAGAGAAATTGGAAGGGTGCTTTTCTCGCTTGATTAGAAAACTGAAATCTAGAGAGAGAGAGAGAGAGGGGGGAGAGAGAGACGGAGTCCGAGGAGGTGATTATATAGCTAGCGGGAGTCGCAGAGTCGGAGGAACCGGCAGCGTCGGTAATGAGACCTATGACACTGGCAAATCCCGGTTATACCCAAGACGCGTGTGGAGGATATGGTAGAGGAACGTAGTCGGTGCTCTATCGCACGGTGACGGAGGGGTTATAGCGTACGTGTCATGATTCTATTCGCTTATCTCGAGGTCGCTTATGATGGATCATAGGGTTGTTTCTCCTGTCTATACTGGATTCATAATTACGACACTCGATTAAAGCAACCTATTAGCAACGGGACACGTCATGCTATAAGGGTATTTATGAGTTTACTGTAATTGTTGGGGTTAATTTGGTACCAGGGTTGATATGTGGCTATTTTCTATTGGTAAAATGTTATGATGATTTGTGGACCAGCAGGTAGGGTTAAATGGCTTGAGGATTTTTACTAACTAGGGTTAAGGAAGATATACATTACAGACTGTCAGTATAGCCACGTGTGAGTACTAAGCACGTGGGAATAAGAACTCGTGCGGTTCTTGTGGTGGAAGCGGTGAGAAGTTAGCCGTACGGGTTGTTTGGCTGGTGAAAATCTTCCTACCGGAGGTTTGTTTGTTTCAGATCTTTGGTTTGAATCATCTGATGATAAGTTTATTCATATTTTAATCCAAAAAATTTAGAAAATATTTTTTAAGAATCGGATGAAAAATAAAATGAATAATAATTAAAATATGTAATTAGATTATGCGTTTATTAACTATTATAAATCAGATTAATGAGATTTTTATGATATTGTTAAGAATTGATATTTTATCAGAAACTCTTAAATTGCAGAAAATCTAATTTCTAAAAATAGCATGTAGTAGTGCTGATCCGAAACAAATCATCTTTTGTTGGGGTGAAAGAGGAGATGATTTGTTAGGTTGAACTGGGCGGTTTAATAGAAAATAAATATCCATATTAGACGAACACAAAAAAAATTGAGATGTGATTTTTTAAAATCTAATATAAGTTGTTGAGATAGAAGTCAACAGTTCAGATCAGATATGATCATCGTCAGAACATGAGACATTCTAGATCCTATCTAATTGCATTCAAGTAAATTCTTTTGTACAATTGTATTATGACTATCGAATTGACTAAAGAGAATATGATTTTCTATGGTGTCGATCCGCTCTTGATATTAAGATGTATTCACTGTAGGATAAATACATATAACCCGAGAAGATATAATAAAAACAACAACTATAGTACATATAATAAAAGCTAAAATTAAATTACATTTAAATGGAATAACAAGTGTACAACTAGTATAACTTATAAGGTTACAGCTCATTTAGGCTACATTTTATTTTTCTATTTTAGTATCTATCAAATCCATCTCATTTTGAATCATATTAGAAAAAACACTATAGGATACCAATTATTTATTTAGATTTATTTCAAGAGAGTGTAATATATAGATTTTATTAAGGGCCATAAATAAATCTAACAAATAAATCGGTATTATTTATCTTGATATAGATATTTTAAGATAGTATAGGATCGAAATCTTTCATTGATTTTCCAATGACATAGATCTGGATGACCTCAATTTCTCATAACTATCAAATATAAGTAAAAGATTTTTTTTAGTTTTTCACCGGATTTGATCTGTTTAATATAAAAAATCAAAGTAATATAAAAAATCAAATCCCTCATAATAATAACTAATAATAGTGCTTATAAATCCATATGATCTTTAAAAATAAATATATTTTTCTCGTTGAGTAATTGTTTATTACCTATTTATATTTGTGGAAAAGGCATTGGTATTGTAACGGCAATTATAATAAGAATGGTGTTATAAATTAGTCATTTTGGGTGGAAGGTTTAGAATAGCTAAGGTTAATTAAAAGAGAAGACAAGTAGTATTTAAAAAGCATTGACCAAAAAGCAATTGAAACATTGACTACTTTATTTCCACACTTCCAATTAAAAGATGTTAAGGGTCTTTTGCTTTATTTTATTTTCCCTTTCTCTTCCTTCCATCCCAAGGAGACGAAGAGATAAAACTAGACTCACAATCTTATAGTGTGAGGATAAGGCTCACGTATTTTAAATAATTCATTTTAATTTGAAATGTGAGATGATTAAATCTCACGACTTTATAATATGAATATAGTTAGGTATTTAATTATTTCTGACAATTTCTTCTCGATTTGAAAATGTATTTGTGAGATTGACAACCAACATTCACTACAAAAAAAAAAATCACCTTTTACAGTAATTTTTTGTATCTATTCTGGCGGTTAAAATCACCGAACAAAAATCCAGTGAATTTCAAACCACCGTCTATTTCATTTCCAGAACAACTTTATGCTAGAGTTTTTTTTACCAGCAGTTAAGAACCGCCGGTATAGCAAATATAACCATACATGGTGTTGTGAACCTATACTAGCGGTTAAAAACCGCCAGTATTGGTTGAATTTTATTTTATTTTCTTAAACGGCAGAAAAAATATTGTTTTAATTTTTCTATACCGCTGGTATAGGTTTAAGTTTTATTATTTTTTTAGCCATTGATGGCTTTAACCACTTCTTTTACCCAGGTAAAGCCAGCAGTTTGCTCCACAGTTAGATCCCCATCACCGAGAATCAAAGTAATGAATGATGGATAAATTTCTATCAACAAACAAACAATATAGAAAGGAACGGCAAACAAAATTAACCAATAAAGTGAACGACATGCCGTAGTTTAGCATCTCCAACATTAAAAGTATCTTAAAGGGATATAATATTTTAAACAGATCCTTGAGAAAACTGAAAAAACTTATGAGTCACACCTATCACTGAAGGATGTTAAATAAAATATTTGTCGATATAAATCGTATCTTAAAAATATTTAAAAACTCATGTTGCACACATCAATAATCAAATAATCGATGAAGCGGAAGCGTACCTAAATTCATGACAATAGATCATATTTAGAGCGAGTGGTTGACCTTTCAAATCTACATGATTCTCTATGAGAGATGTCTTTTGATTAAGTCTCTATATTTTCTCTCTAACAATGGAATATTAGGGAGAATATAACGGTTACACTTACTCGTGTGACATGAGAACCATAACCACCTATAGATAACATATATATTATCTTTTGGTATAGCTATTTTAACTCATCATAAATATAGAAATTATCCTAAAGTTTCTACGCATCAAAAGGTTCACAACCTATCAGATATATTAAAACTCAAATTACCCAAACCTTAGCCAATCATTTTTAATTGGGTTTAACCTTATTTAACAATCTGCAACACATAATTATTCACATATAAGTCCAACGTTGGATTAAGGATTCAACTATCTCCCACTTGGAGTGTATGTGTAACCTTATAATTATGCTTTACAAAAATAACCGAACGAGCTCAATTTTGGTGTCATTATCAAAATGTATCTATAACCAATCTGGTCCATCAATTATACCAACATAGGATCAAAGTGACATTCGCTACATCAATCGTAACTCAACATATCAATGGTCATGCGTGTCAATACAACTAAATGACATGGATTATGATATGGATGTGTAGCATGAAAATTTCGTGTAATGTGATCTTAACATGCATATTTTCAACTGGTGCACCGAAAATCTTAGTGAGATCAAACCATACAAGAGTCAGAGTGTGAATAAACCAAAACTTTATTTCTGCAGAAATTAGCTCAAAATATCCATAAACTGAAATAAACTGAAAGTATGTCTAAAAAGAAGAACATCCAAAAAAATATAAACTCCCACTAAAACCAAATATCATCAATCAATATGACACTCATAAGAGCAGTGTGCTCATGAAATTGTTTGGGTGGCAATCCCTTAGTAAGCGGATCTTAAATAGAGTTTGTTCTGACATGCTCTCTAGACAACTGTCCACTCTGAACCATTTCCTTAACAATCAGGAACTTGATGTCTATATACTTTGACTTTGTCGAGCTCCTATTGTTATTGGAATACAGAACTGATGACTCATTGTCACAAAACAACTTGAATGGTCTCTCAATATCGTGCACTAAGTGTAGCCCTGTGAAAAAATTCTATAGCCATATTCTGTAATTAGATGCCTCATAACATGCTATGAACTCTGCTACCATGGTAGAAGAGGCTACAAGTAACTGCTTAGCACTTTTCCAAGAGAAAACACCTCCGGCTAGCAGAAAATATAGCACGATGTAGATTTCATACTATTTAGGCATCCAGCAAAATCGGAATCAGTATACCTAATGATCTCAATCTGATCCAATCTTTGATACATGAGCATGTAGTATTTTGTTCTCTGTAAGTACCGTAAGGCCCGTTTAGCTATTTTCCAATGGTCTATGCCTGGATTACTTAAATATATGCCAAACATCCTAGTCGCGTATACACTATCTGAACGTATACAAACCTGAGCATACATCAGACTCTATACTACTGAGGCATATGGAATCTTCTGCATTTTCTTTTCCATAAAATTATTCTTAGGACACTAATTAAGACTATACCTCTTTCCCTTAGCCACAAGAGTAGCACTTGGTTTACAGTCTTACGTGTCATATCTTTTGAGAGCCTTTTCAATATAGTTCTTTTGTGATAATCTAAGAATATCCCGAGCAAGATTGTCAGGATCACGATCCTACCTGGGATCGGTGGAAGGGTATAGGATCGAGGATCGAGGATCGTAAGATCCTATCAATATTTAATAATTTATTAGTAAAAATTTGATATATGCTAATAATACTTCAATATATTGAAGAAAGTGATTATATAACAC
This sequence comes from Datisca glomerata, assembly GCA_003255025.1. NCBI lineage: Eukaryota > Viridiplantae > Streptophyta > Magnoliopsida > Cucurbitales > Datiscaceae > Datisca > Datisca glomerata. The sequence continues at coordinate 1,283,844 of QANY01008646.1, forward strand.
CAAGTCATCTACCTATTAAATGAAACTAACTTCAAGTCATCTAAAATAACATAATATTAAGTAGAGTTCTCATGAAAACAGGTATATGATCCCCCAGATAAGAGGTTTCAAACTATAAAAGATAAATAATTAATATGTTAAGATTATCATTATAATACATTAGGTTTGAGAGTGTTTGATTTATAAGTTAAAATTTAATAATTTTGTAACAATATTAAAAATTAATGTCTAAATATAATAAAATGGTGGTGGCGAAATTTAAAATGTCATAAAAATGGTCAAACATTTAATTAAATACAAAACATGTTCATTTTTGTTGCATACATAAGTATAGTTGGTTCAATAGTTAAATGATCATTATTATAAAAGACAAATAAATAATATATGTAAAGATAATTATTGATTAAATATGTTAAGATCATTATTATAAATTTATAATACATTAGATTTAAGAGTGTTTGTTTATAAGTTAAAATATAATAAGTTTGTAACAATAGTAAAATTAATGTCTAAATATAATAAAATAGTGGTGGCAAAATTCGTTTTAATTTTGATAACTTTAAGAGGTGTACGCCTAATTCTGTGTAAAGTCTTTTGCAGCAAGACGAGACTTGTATTGTTCCACATTATCTTTTGAATGCCTCTTGGTCTTAAAATTTCATTTGCAACTAATGGTTTCGCACCTTGTCGTAATGGGACAAGATCTCACACGACATTACCCTTCATAGACTTAATCCCCTCATTCATGGCATCGATCCACTTCTGAGACTTAGAACTTTTATGGCTTGATGGAAGTTGATCGGGTCATCTCCCATCACACCAATATATGCTTCATGTTCTTGAAAAAATATAATGTAATCATCTAGCACTGCACTTCTCCTCTCTCTAGTGATTCTCCTTTATGGCATAGGTTCTTGAGGTGATAGAGTTTGTTCTTTTGAAATAATTTATTGAATGTGAGGTTCCCTGATATTGTCTTGATATGTTGTGTCATGAGCAAGGTCAGGAATGCAATCCTGATCACTGCTAATAACACATGTGGGAATATCAACATATTTCTCCTGAAAGATAAAATCTCTAACTATATCTTCCCCCATAAACTCGACATCCTCAAAGAACTGGGCATTTCTCGTTTCAAAAATTGACCTAGTCGTAGGACCATAAAACTTTTACCCCTTGGATCTTTCAAAATATCCAACAAAATAACAACTCACCACCTTTAAGTCCAGTTTCATTTCATTAGGCCTATAAGGCCTTGCCTCAACTAGACATCCCCGAACATGCAAATATTTTAGACTAGATTTCTTGCCCGTCCAAAGATCATATGGGATTTTGGCAGTCATTTTAGTTGGAGCTATGTTAAGGATATATGCTACAGCCTTAAGTGTTTCACCCCAGATTGATTCTGGTAAGGTAGAATAACTAATCATATTTCTGACCATGTCATTTAAGCATTCTATTTTGTCTTTCAGTAACACCATTCAAAGTAGGTGAACCTGGCATAGTGTACTGTGGGAAAATACCGCATTCCTCTAGAAATTTAGCAACTGGTCATGGATGTTGTTCACCTGAACCGTCATATCTGCTATAGTACACCACCACGGTTAGATCTGACGCTTTTGATCATTTTGTTGAATTGGATCTCAACTTCAGCCTTAAAATTTTTTAACACGTCCAATGACTGTAACTTTTCATGGATTAGATACATGTAGTCATATCTAGAAAAATCATCTACGAACATTATAAAGTATTGTTGACCATTCCAAGTAACTAAAAAGAATGGCCCATAAATATCTGTATGTATAAGTTTTAAGACGTCCTGAGTCCTGTTGGCTTCAAATGTCCTTTTATTGGTTTGTTTACCATTTATACAATTAACACAAACATTAAAGTTTGTGAAATCTAAGGGACCGAGAATTTTGTCCGACACAAGTCTCTCTATTCTCCGTATGAAGATATGACCAAATCTCTTGTGCCAAAACACAACCAAATTCTCACTGGTTAATTTTCTTTTAGTACCCCGTGTACTTACTTGCAAGATTCCTTAAATGAAGCAATTGTATCAAGTAAATAAAAATTATCATAAACCTGATAAATACTGGAACCAACCAAATTTGAATCAAATAAACCAAAGTTTCTATCTCCAAATAAACAAACATAACCAGCTTTGCTCAAAACAGAGACAAAAATCAAATTCCATCTAAAAGACAGTACAATAAATGTTTCATTCTGATTCAAATAAAACCCAGCCTTTAACAATAATCTAAATTTTCCGACTACCTCAACTTCAACCATTTTTTCATTGCCCACATAGATGTATCTTTCAACATCACTTGACTTTCGGTAAGTCAAGAAACCTTGCATAAACACTTTGATGTGAGTTGTTGCATAAGAATTTATCCACCACGTGTATCTAGCAACCGAACTTAAATTAACCTCAGAACAAATAAAATTAAAAAGCACATTTTTCTTAGCACGCCAAGCGTGATAATTGGTGCATTGTTTCTTCCTATACCCTTCAATTTCACATAAGCAACAACTAATTCCTACTAATGTCTTCCAAGTCAATCGATTTCTTTTGTTGTTTCTTGTGTGGTGTTATATCTGCAGCTTCCTTATCTTTAGTCATTTTCTTTCCCTTACCTTTACCTTTAGAGGTTGAGGCTTGGTAAGCACTATTTATCTTATCATGCTTCACTCTTTCATCTTCCCGAACACAGTGTGAGATGAGCTTATTCAAAGATCATGTCTCTTTCTAACAGTTGTCGTTCACCTTAAACTGGCTAAACTATGCTGGAAGGGATATCAGAACCATATGCACAAGTAAGTCCTTAGAGAGTTTGAGCCTGAGTGCTTTCAACATTGAAACAATATGAGACATTTCCAAGATGTACTCACTGCTATTGCATTTACCCTTATACCTCGTTGAAATAAGATCTACCAAGAGCATACCAATATCTGTCTTTTCATTCTTGACAAACCACTTTTCAATATCTGCAAGGAAATCCTTAACCGTAGTAATCTTTTCAGGTATAGTGCCCATGAATGTTTCTAAAATGATTTTATTCGTGATCATCATACATATGCAATTTGATTTCTCCCAGATTTTCATCTCTCTCTTTTCATCATAGATACTCTTATCTGTAAGTGGAAGAAGTATGAGCCCTTAACGCAAGGTCGATGTTTATGACTTCAAGAACTATCAATGGGTGCTCTTTCTAGAACTTGAAGTTTAAGTCATTTAATACTTTACTTTTTTTATGTTGGCAGTAATATTAACAGGAGTAATAACTTGACAGAAAATAATTAGCCAACCTACAAGCTCACTAAAGTTTCAAAACAATAACAAGTTCAAACAAAAGTAAAGCTCATCTCAAGACACCGGGCACTCCATTAATAGTTTAACTTTGGCCAAAAATATTAATTTGTAAGTGATGTCTGAGTGTAGTAATCAAACACTGATGATAAAAAACATATCGAACAAGAAACCTTCATTTGGGTCAATTTATTATTCACATGAAAAATTGAATAATCATCACGAATTTATTACCACATAAGCACATGAATTCTGTCGAATACGTACCTTCATTTGGGTCAGTGAATATTCACATAAGTTTCATACACAAAAACTTTTATATTTTAAGACAAAATTAATTTTCACAAGAGATGTCATTTTGGTGACATGTAGCTTCAATTAATTCATCTCAAAATATAAATAAACATACCAATATTTGAATTTAAAATTATACTGTAATTAAATCTTAAATTAATTGATAAAATAATTAATTTACGAGCCTTAAAAATCTTTTTTTGAAACTATTTAATCAAATAATCTGTAAAACCAAAATAATTAAGTAATCCACAGCATCTCCTTTGTGGGCAAGGGAACCCCGCAACTCCCTATTATGTGCTGCGCGCTAACCCCGCAGCCCAAATGCCATTTTTTTAATATAACTTTCACCTGTGGGTCGAAGCCCATTGCTCGTCTTTATGTTTACGGGCCAAATTGACCCGTGAACATATGGGTTCAAAGATTCATATAATATGGATCAAAGAAAAATCTTATTTGTTGAATGGAAGATATTCATGTAAAAATACAAATTTGACATATTTTTCCTTAACTATATTGAGGATATTTATGATAAGAATATTAAGATAATTTTCAAATTTAAATGGATTAAGGAAGATTCTAGTGTAATGACTGACAATCATCAACCATCTGAGAAAATCCTAATTAATCATAAAAATGCTCAACTTAAAAAGAATTGAAAACGATAATACTATACTCTCTTCAAATATCAAAATGAACCTTTAAAAATGATATAGCTCTAATATTAATAAATAGAATTCTATAAATATATCTCGAAATATATAGTCCAAAAGCTCTCTCATTAAATCCTCTTCTTAAGCAATGTCTTCGGCACATCCAAATTTATTAAACTACAACTCAAATCTCATAAAAAAAATATGTATGGTATGACCTCTTCAATTCACTTTGAATAATGTTAACAAATGACTTTTTACCTTCTATCCAACTTCCATATGTTTAATTTCATTATTGCATTATCAAGTAAAAAATTTAAAAGTCATTACTTCACTTTCATGTTTTAGCCGAAAGAATATTTTTTGTCCTATAAAATTCTTTGATTTAATCTATTTGCATAAATTTACTAATAATTCATTCATTTATTCATGTCCACAATTTCAAATTACACTAACTAATAAAGTTGATTATTTGAACATTGATATATTACATAATTATGACCTTTTAATTTTTATTACATTGTAAATTTAACAAATAATTAATTGATGTAAACATTAAACTTTTGGGTTTGCATCGATGAAAATAGACCTTTCAAATTTACATCAATTATTTACTATCGATAAATATGATTTTTGGATTTAACCTTTGAATTTTCCACCCATCATTGCACTTAAGGTGAATTAAAAAATCATTTAATTTTTTTATTACATTGTAAATTTGACAAACTGTATGGCGCAGTTGGTTAAGCACTCACATCCCCATCGTGGGTTCGAGTCATATTCTTCTATTCTCCTTATAACACAAAAAAAATATAATTTAATGAAATTTATAATATAATATCATGATTGATTAATGACATGTGTCAAAAAGTTGGGTATGACACGTGGCGGAATGCGAAGTATTCATACCCAATTTAATATGATAGAGATATTACATGTCCTCAAGATACATAATACATATCGTCATCATGAAACAAACCACTCCTAACAAGCACATAGCAAGTTCAAGATAGAGAAAAGTAACAGACGACTTACCAAACCAGTGTGTCCCGACTAACCACATTTCCAACAGGAGGTTTCTCTTGGATTACAATTAGTGGAGTTTATGCAACACAAACGGCCAAATTTTTTACATACGTAACGTTATATATTCTGATCACAAAACAGATCAATGAGGCATACAACAACAAAGTGGAAAATAGTAGAAGAATGCCAGAATAGAGAAATGATACTTCATTATTGAAAAGGAAAAAGAAGAATTTCACTAAAGTATTAAACAATAAAGACCTTAAGATCATCAATTGAATAATCACTTCTACAATAAGTTTGAAGATTTGCCCAGCCCAAATTTGGTGCTAATCATGCTTTTGTCTTTATGTAAAATGTAATTAATACAGTAAATAAGATTATATTACTCATCTTGCAAGCTCTCCATCTGGTGGCACAGATCTAAGGAGAAAATCCACAAATTAATTTGAGTTGAACCTTGATCCACAACTCTTACGACGTATTGAGAGTGTCTTCACCAAGTACGTACCATAGAGTGTCACCGCTAAAATGCACCCTTGGGGTGCCGCCGTTGAGGTGCACTCCTTGATGTGCCGCCAATGAGGTACCCGTGGGGGTCGTCCCCATGACAGCACCATGGGGTGTCACTCTTACGGTAGCACCATTGATGTCACCCCATGGTAGCACCATTGATGCACCCTCATGGGTGTACCATGGAGGTGCCTGGATCACTCTCCGTAATTAAACTTGGAGATAACAATTACACGCTTTAGACAAGACATATCGCTAGACTATTGCAACGAGTCATCACATCACAAACCACCAAGTCAAGTGACAAAGACTTAGGTGGACGTATGGTTGTCTGGGAATGTTCGGGAGGCTATGGACTGGCAGGATTAGGGGCGAGGTTATATTGTACTAGACGAGGGACATACCTTCTCGGTACAACCACTCTAGACATTGAGGGTGTGCTACCCTCCCCCAAGGGGAGGGGTTTGGTTGGAGAGAATCTTTATAGAGGAGGCGTTGGGTGAACACCGTCGTCGTGTCTCACCGACTAGGGGTGTTCTCCCTAGATCATGGTCATTACATAAAGACCCACATGGCGCCACCCGATTGGCTCATGTGTAATCCTCCTCTTACTCACCTAAGCATGATCAGTCAGCTTAAATGGTGCGATTTGATTGGCGGGCTTGCAACTAATCAAGGGATTAGTTGCAATGATCCCTCCTCCTTTTGTTTACCTATAAAATGAGGACTCCTCCTTCATTTAGAGGAGATTGGAAATTTAAAGACAGAAGCTCCCACTTTAGAGAGAGCAGTTCTCATTTCTAGAATGAGAAACTCCCAATTCTAGAGAGAGAGCAAGCATTTGTCCCCCTTCACCTCCCGACGTCCTTCCTGACGTTCTCAAGCGTTGTTCTGGTCACGAATTAGGAATAGACCACTCTTGCACCTCACCCACGTGGCACCCTTGCTTCTACATTTGACGACTCCGCTGGGATGTGGTTTGAAGGTAAACCAACAACTACCAAAGACATTGAAAAGATACAGATTAGAGTTTTCCTTCTTTTTTCCCACTACAATGTTGGAGTCAAATTGAGGAGTTTACTCATCGAAAAACATAAAAAATAATAGTATGAATCACAAATATCAATGATACAGATTAAGAAGGGTAACCAGCAAGTACCAAAGACATTGAAAAGATACAGATTAGAGTTTTCCTTCTTTTTTCCCATTACAATGTTGGAGTCAAATTGAGGAGTACACTCAAAAGCGTTTCCCTTAAATCCACAGGATTTTCTTTTTCGTACATCAAATCTTAGAGGTAATTAACCAACCATCCTCGCAAATGGTTAGATAAATATTACCTTACATATCCACATTTAGAAAAAACTTAGATAAATATTACCACACTCGGCCACTACAAGAAGTGTTTTCAAGTGCATCACTTTCAACATCCTCAACCACAAACTTAGATGCTTATACTACAACTTGGAACCTACAACCTTAGATGGTGAAGCAAGCCAAAGTTGATGTCTTGGCCTAAAAATGAACCTTAATCTATTTTTTTCTTTTCTTTAATTGCATGATTAAAACAACCAAAAATATTGCTTTGAAAGATGATCCCATTACTAGTAGTCTGTGGCACATGAGAATGTCTAGAATGAATTTAACTTACCTAATCAGGTCTAAGCTAAATAAAAAAATGTAAATACCCATAACTAATCTATAACACATTGTTTAGGTGTGGATTTTGAACCGTATCGGGTCATGAACGGAAAATTGTCTAGTCATCAGAAAAGCCTTGGGAACATGGAGGTCTAGCATGGAGGAAAGGATGAACATTCTTAGTGGCCTAGACGGTGGCAACCGCCGACAAATGCATCTCCTTGGGGTTGCCAGGGAGAGGTAGAAGGAGAGACAGCCCCCAAATATGTGTGTGATAATATCAATGTCAACCCCCCCTCTTCTTGGAGTGTTAAGCCTATTTATATAGAAAGTGGGGGGTAACCCAAATTTTATGATGGTCAATCAATGATTACCAAGTGTATGTAAGGCCAACGTATAGGACGTTGCCACGTGTCTCTAGGGTCGTCCTCAATGTGATGATGATACATTTAAAATCTATTGAGGAGGTCGTGGCGGCTGACTGACACAATGAACCTCATCCTAAACCTATCAAGCCGTATACCTCCAGTTCATTCCCAAGGTGATAAGGGTCTGTCCAAGTCTTGCCACTTGACTTGACGATTGTAGGTAAATAATTACAGGGGTCCAATCAGGGGGGTGGACCCATTGGGTATATCCATGATGGAAAATTCACGTATAAACATTAGCCCCCTCTGCAAGCTCAAATGTGTAGCACTTGAACTTGTGCATAGTCTCGTTGTGTGTTATGATCTCACTTGATGAGCCCCCAAATTGTGAGATGTTCAACTGTGATGATGAATGTTTATTCACTGAGTCAATCATGTAAGGTTATCTTTGTCGTTGTAGCCCCCAGTTGGATGTGATGATGTACTAATCAATTTCATTTAGCCTCTAGTAAGAGTTGCAATAAGTAGTTGGTTAGGTAAGTCTCTTTCAATAAAGAACTTGATTGTGCCGGCATTCACGAAAGGATGACTAGCTAAAACAATACACACACACACACGCACTTGCAATGCACAACCTTAAGTTTCAATGTAAGCATGAATGAGCACATGGTAGTATGTGTAGCATATGCACGTTCATAATGTGGGTCCAAATACCAAAGTATCATGACAAGTGAGTAGAGTCATGCAACATTATACACTCACATTATTCTCATGTATGATAGATACAACTCAATGATGTATTCATAATCATTTCAAGAGATAATTCATTAAAATCATGAGCAAACGTACCATTGTTTTCTGATATTGAGATAACTAATCAGGGCGAAATTCATCAAGAAATGGCCAGGCGGCAAATGCACATGCTGGAGTGCCGTCAAAAGACGATTCGACTTGTGAAAGCGCACCCACGTAGGAACATGTATGATAATGCCTAAGAAAACGCACACATCTACAAAAATATAATCAAGTTGCCTAAGGAACCGCGTGCATATTAGATTATCCGTAATGGTCATGCTTAAAGGGTTATATACCCATCCATACTTTGCACAAACGTCGTTCATACATACGACTTTTAACATAAGCATATTCATAATAAATCTTAAGTTAGATCTAATCCATGTGGCAACGGTCATATTTTGTGGTAACGAGCGAAATAAGTTGTTAAAAAAACTTGCATATTTCAAACACATTATGGCGGCCAAGTTCCGCTTTGAAGGGATTTGCAACAGCGGCTGAATTTCGCCCAACTACCTTTACTGAAATGTTTCAATTGCATTTCAGGAACAAACTTTATTGAACGTATTAAATGCATCCCAAGGTCCTACTCTACTGAAACATCTCAAACGCGTTTTATGAACAAGCTTCGCAGAAATGTCTTAAATACGTTCTAGGAATAATTTTTGCTGAAACGTCTTAAACGCGTATCAGGAACAATCTTTGCTGAAATATCTTAAATGCATTCCAGGAACAACTTTCACTGAAGCGTCTTAAAAGCATTCCATGATCAATCTTTGCTGAAACGTCTTCAATGCGTTTTAGGAACTAACTTCGCTGAAACATCTTACACGTATTTCAGGAACAAACTTCACCAAAACGTCTTAAATGCGTTTCAGGAACTAACTTCGCTGAAATGTCTTAAACGCGTTCAAGGAACTAACTTTGCTGAAATGTCCTAAATGCATTACAGGAGCCAACTTTGCTGAAACCTCTTAAATTTATTCCAGGAGCAATCTTTGTTGAAACGTCTTAAATGCGTTATAGGAGCCAACTTTACTGAAATGTCTTAAATGCATTCCAGGAGCAATCTTTGCTAAAACGTCCTAAATGCATTCCAGGAACTAACTTCGCTAAAATGCCTTACACGTATTTCAGGAACAAACTTCACCAAAACATCTTAAACGCGTTCCAGGAACTAACTTCACTGAAACGTCTTAAACACGTTCCAGGAACTAACTTTGCTGAAACGTCTTAAATGCATTCCAGGAGCCAACTTTGTTGAAACATTTTAAATGCATTCTAGGAGCAATCTTTGTTGAAATGTCTTAAATGCGTTACAGGAGCCAACTATACTGAAACGTCTTAAATGTATTCTAGGAGCTATCTTTGCTGAAACAACTTAAATGCGTTCCAGGAACTAACTTCGCTAAAACATCTTACATGCATTTCAAGAACAAAATTCGCTGAAACGTCTTAAACGCGTTCTAGGAATTAACTTTGCTGAAATGTCTTAAATGCATTCCATGTGCCAACTTTGCTGGAACATCTTAAATGTGTTCGCAGATAACTGACCCGTTACGATGCTAAACGTCTTTCAATTCTAAGTCACCTCTCGTGACAAGTTTTTCATCATCGCGAGTGTTCTTAATGGTGATTTTTTATTTTTAAAGATCATAAGTTGCCTATAATAGGTACACTTAGCAGTGATATTTCCTCACCAGTCCTAAGTCACCCTTCTTGGTAATTTTGTCATCACCTTGGGTGCACTTAGCGATGATTTTACTTAACAGTCCTAAGTCACCCCTCGTGATAGTTTTGTCGTTATGCCGGCTACACTTAGCAATGATTTTTGCTCAACAGTCCTAAGTCACTCCTCGTGATAATTTTGCTGTTACCTCGGGTGCACTTAGTGATGAATCGTTGGCCCGCCTATTAAGGTGATTTTATTGTCACCGAGGCAACAATCTACTTGGAATACTCTACTCGAGACACCATACATGGTTGTTTCTTGTTACCATGGGTGTGCAAAACCAACATAAAAAATATTTCCACTATGTGGTATTACTGACACACTTAGAGGAGGCCGGAAGCCCTTTTCACAATGATAATGTAACTATGAACGAGAAATTCTCACAAAAAATAAGTCTTTATTCTTTTGTCTAGATTATTGGTCAGGAGTAGAATCTCCCAGCAAAATAGAAAATTGGTTATGAGAGCATATCTTTCAAACAGAAACGATAGCGTAGAATACGTCATAGGGAATATGTATATATGATATCTTACCCTCTTTTCGAAGCTTAAATAAATATGTCATTTTCTCTACCATAACTAAATTCAATAATGACGTAGAGACTATATACCAATATAGAATAGCAAGTACATATCTAGAATCCCTCATATGCATACTAGAGCCCCATTTAGGCGTGATACAGATTCATGTGACACAGATCACGAGACAGTGTAAATAATAAATAATTTCATAAATACTTACAATAATTGGGTTGATAAATCCATGAACACCCATGATAGGTCAGATGATAAATCCAGTAATCTCCTCAAGATGAGTCAGATAACAGATAATCAATTAAGAAACACGCACAATAAGTTGATTGATAAATCTCAAATATCCATAATAAGTCAGTGGATAATTTGGATATCTCCATGATGAGCTCGATAATAAGTCCATAAATCTTCATGATAAATTGATTACTAAACCAAGAAATCCTCGTGGAGAGTTGACATATAAGATGAATAAATCCATAAATTCCATAAGCGTTTGATGAGCAAATCAATAAATCCTCATAATTTGTTGGTAAATAAATTACGAGATCCTAATGAGTATAGATGTGTAGGGAAAAAATATGTTCACGATGATAGAGTGAGTATGTACGTGACAGGTGCCAATCTCTTGATGTAAATGTCAACTCCAATATAATTTAAACACATATATGACATAAAATGTGCGAATCAAAGATGCGAACATGACAATATTAGCCCAATAAATTACAAGCAATTAAGCATGCATTATCTTCCCCCTTTTCAAAAAGAGAGAATATACATATGAATTTTTAGATCGTAGAGATGAAAGAACCCGAGTTTTGCAGGGTTGAGTCGTTCAGTGTGAAATGTGTCGTCTGGAGAGTCTCGCCCGTGCATTCTATTTTTTGAGATATAATTTTTACATCAGGATAGTGTCTTGGTGCCCATTTATTTTATTCAGCCTTGTTGTGATAGAGACGCCTTGAAAGACACGGTATGGACCATGATAGAGGGCCTTGAAGGCAGACGAAACAACATAAGTGTGCCTGGTCAGAGTGTAGGAATTGGGACAAGGTAGGCTGGCTGCTCACGAGTCGAGATGCTAAAGGCTGGCGCGCAGGTTGTTGGGGGAAGGCCGATCTGTGACACTGTGTAGCATGCGCATCGACACCAAAATGGGTATCTCGCGAGTTGTTACTGAGGGTGGGCGGCTTTGATGAGGTTCGTTATTGAATTGAAGGAATGGCAGCCTTACTGGAACCAATCATGTGCTTGAGCAATGTGGAGGCGGGCCTGGAATATTTGTAGACAAGAAGTTATAGGCGGGCTAAGCCATGGTCTTATATTGAAGTGGGATTTGGGTGTTGGAACTTGAGGCCTTCAACTTAAAAAAACAATTTCTTTTAGGTCTCATTACCAATACCAAGACTTGCCGTCACTCTTTCTCTTTCTTCACAAAACCTAAATTCTTCATCACATTTGACCCTATTTTAGATCTCTGCACACAAAGCACTGGGACGAATCCGACTGAAAAAATTATTTGATGAAGGAGACTGAGATAACCATTGACGAAGGCAGAAATGAAAAAAATCGATGAAGCCATCTGATGAACGCGATGTGATGACTCTGGAGTCCTCATCGATAAATATTCTCAACTCTCTTATTGTATTCATCGTTCACCATTTTTATCATTTTTATTTAATTCTCAAGGTTTGCCATCCCTGTATGGGGAGGAACCGCTAGTTTTTCAGATTTATTGCAAAATTTTCTATTTCCCCTCTTCTTCATCACAACACAATAAGGAGGAAATTTTCTCGATTCCATCAAATTTCCCATTTCCCCTAAGGAACTGAAAGAACTAAAGATAGATTTTTACTGTGAGTCATTTCACCATTTCATTTAGTCAACCATAATATTTGGTTTAGGACGAGAAAAATCGTGATAGATTCATTTAGTTTAATGACCGCCAATTAGTAAAGTGGAATGGCATCAATTTTTTATGCAAGAAATTGCGGACCCTTTATGAAAGAAATTTCAACACAAATTCATAATAAATGCTTTAGAACATTTTTCAGAAAACTTGCGTGTGGAGGAATGAGGAATAGAGCTCAACCATGAAAACTTCCCTTGACAAACGACTCCCTAGTGGAGTCAGTCATTATTTAGGTGTGAATTTCGAATCGCATCGGGTCATGAACGAAGAGTGGTCTAGTTACTGAAAAAATCTTGGAAACGTGGAGGTTTAACGTGGAGGAAATGATAAGCATCCTTAGCGGCTTAGACGGTGACAACCACCGGCAAATGCACCTCTTTAAGGTCGTCAAGGAGAGGTAGAGGGGGAGAGAACCCTCAAATGTGTGTGTGATAATATCAATGTCTATCTCCCCCTCATTGGAGTGTTAAGCCTCTTTATATAGAAAATGGGGGGTAAATCATAATTTTATGATGGTCAATCAACGATTGTCAAGTGTATGTAAGGCCCACGTATAGGACGTTGTCACGTGTCTCTAGGTTCATCTTCAATGAGATGACGACACATCTAAAACTTACTGAGGAGGTCATGGCAGCGGATCGACATAATGAACCTCATCCTAAACCTATCAAGCCGTATGCCTCCAATTCATTCTCAAGACGGTAAGGGTCTGTTCAAGTCTTGTCACTTGACTTGACAGTTGTAGGTAAATAATCACAGGGGTCTGATCAGGGCGAGCGGACCCATTGCGTATGTCCAGATGGAAAATTCACGTATAAACACATATATAAACTCATCTAATTATTGTAATAATAACCAACTTTGTAAGAACAATTTACATGCAGAGATTCAAAGAAATTCATGAGATTGTCCATTTCTTCTTTCTAGTCTAGAAGTACAAATACATCTATGAACTAGGCATAAAACAAACAAGAAAAAGCATGAAGCAATAGAATACGCGCTGAAGCAAAACTAGGTAAATCAATTCGTATACCCAGGGTTTGTCTTTATTAATTATTGATGACTGCAACTTTAGGTTCCAACATAATAAGTTATATCTTGAAAAATAAAATGAGCCAAATATGAACTCAAGAACGAAGATATAAATGAGACAATTAAATTATTTATTTTGACTGATAGAAGTCTCAACTTACTTTATCTCCTCTGATAAACTACTTAAAATCTCTAGAGCAACTGTGCAAAATATTATAAAAACTTTTAATTTCTAATGGCAGAACATCCCTTAATTAACACACCATATTATTAGATAAAAAATCTATATCAAAGCACTAAATCAAAATAACCTTAAAACAAATATTAACCACCCAAAACCAAAATTCAACCCTAAATCACAATATTAACAACCACATTGAAAATAAAACTAGAATCAAACCCAAAAACATAGTATTGAAAACTAAAATGAAATTCAAATACTAGAACAAAGTTCAAAAATCAAACAACAAATAATACCTCTAAGTCGTGCAAAGGCGTCATCTGTGCTCTGGGTAGCAAAGTTATAGAGAGAGAACGCTTGAGATAGAGAGCGAAAGAGATAGAGAATGTGAAAGAGAGAACGCTTGAGATAGAGAGCGAAAGAGATAGAGAATGTGAAAGAGAGAAGGCTTGAGATAGAGAGCGAAAGAGATAGAGAATGAGAGAGAGACATTAGAGAGATATGAGAGATGGATCTGCGACTGCACAGACCTCTCGCGGGTTAGGGGTGAAATAACCCCTAACCCAAATGGAGACAAAAAATAGAGAAATTAGAGATAGAGAGGAGAGCTATTAGAGATGAGAGCATCGACGGAGAGAGGGGAAGGTAGTGAGAGAGAGGGAAGTGAGGAAGAGGAGAGTTTGAGATGGAGGAGGCACGGGTCTGCTCTAATGACAGACCTCACGCGACACCCCTAACTTGAAACGACGTCATTTTTATTTTAAAAAAATAAAATCTATACCAACGCTTTAAAACCGTCGGTAAAACTTAATAAAACCATTGGTATAAATGTTAGACAAATAATCTATACCGGTGGTTTTATCCACCGCTAGAGTTAGAAAAAACCGCCGGCATTTCCCCACAGTTTATTTACCGCGGGAAAAAACGTGTTTTCTGACAGTGATTATATTGTGGATTTAGGAGCATTATAGATAGAAAGTGATAGTTTGTAAATAATGGTATTAAAAAGTGAGAAATGAGGTCAGTGATACAAATGTTTAAATTATTCTCAAGCCAACAGATTAAACTTTTGAAAATGATGATATTATGGGATTTGAATCCGTAAAAGAAGTATTAGATTTTAATAGTTTCTTAACTTCTACAAAAATGATATACAGTTGTTGAGTTGTAATTAATTAAGAATAAAAACTTATGATACACAATAAAAAGGGAATTAACCAATGAACATAAGAAAAAGAAAAAACGTGAAGGTATTCACTCAATATTAATATGATGTCTGACCTGACACATTTCTGACACTCAAGTTATTAAAATGAATAAAGCTAGATAATAATAAAGTAAAAGCGTAAAATGCAGTACTTTTTTATGAGGTTGGCCTCCTATATTTATATAGTTTTGGGCTTAAACTTTTCATCATTATCAGTAACTGGTTTGAATCTCCATCCTTTGGAAGAGATGACACATATTTTTTTAAACCCAAAATCTCTCATAGGATCAGGGAGAGTATTAGGTAAGGACTTTCGATGTGTTAGATAATTAATTCAAGAGAAAACATGTGTACTGAGTCGATACGATATCGTGAGACTTGAAATGTATGTAAAATAATTCAAATATATATTGAAGGTACCTCAATGTTGAACATTGATGTACCTTACCGTCCAACAAATATTTGAGATATCCTCAATACATATTTGATGTAACATAATGTCATATCGGCTTGGTATCACAGAAGCTCCATTAGTTCAAATTTATAAATGTTATTTAACCGAACATCTTTTACTTTTGGGACAACTGGAAACTTAAAATGGTAGAGAGAGAGGTCTTGAGTTTAACATTTGCATCATCATTATTCCTCTCCAATTAGAACTAATTGTCCACGTTTTAGGTCTTTCAATAAAATTACAGGCCTGCACATGAGGGAGTGAGTTAAGGAGTTAATTTAAATATATAAAATTTTGTCTTAACTTCTTGGAAAACTGGCACTTAATAGGTTGTTTTACCTGTCTAGAAGAAAACCTACTATCACCAAATAAACCCCTCGGTGCATAAGTTGCCGCCATAATGGGCTGATGAGATCACACGATTAGACATGGGCATTGGCCATAGCAAAAACTAGTTCCACTGGCGATGTTGGGACACTGTAGTGCGTCTTCGGTTTATCTCCAACAAACACGGTCATGTGTCATTCGACTCATCAAGATGACCATGTGTTAACCAAGCCTAATAGGGCGATGTAGGATTTCTTTTCCCTTCACAGTAATACTTTTTTTTTCAAAGGAATTCATCAGATCGATTTTAAGAAACAAAACTATGTTTACAGTGATTTTGTTTTGAACCCATTTATGAATTTGAAATATTATATCAACAGATACTATTGCTAATGGCCGGTTTTTGTTTGTTACGCTTGCAATTGTGTTTTTCTTTAAGCACAAGCGCTTTCAAATAACAGGGCTGAGAGAAGCTAACAATCAGGGTGCGTAAAACCCGCTAAAAGCGATCAAATTAAATTAGACTGAAATAAAAAGGTATCGACGGTCGGTTCAGCCTGATATTAAAAAAAACTAATCTTTTGGTTCGGTCTAAAATTTTGATATATTATGAACCAAACCGATCGTATACCCTCCCCTATAGATAATATATTAGATTTTATGTTATATTGTCGATGATGAGTTTTGAACTTATTTATGACTTTGTGGATGTTGAATTGGATCTCCTTTAATTACGTGATGTTATGAACTTGTTAAGTTGTTTCTGATTTTTAGATTATGAGTTCTTATTGTAATGCATAAAAAATTTAGATGTTTTAGTGAAAACATGTTTGATTCCTTGGTGAACTGTGGAACCTGAACTGAACTGACGAAATGTTTTTACGGTCGGTCCGATTTGGTTTATATATATGTATGTGGTTGTTTGATCTTGATTTTGGTCAACTCATTAATTTCAGTTCGGTCAAGTTTTTATGCTAAAAATCATACCGAATTGGTCATGCACACCACCCCTAGTAAAAATTATATATGCTGACTACCTTGTGCAAGTTTACATCACTTGTATTTCTTTTCCAAGTAGAATTTCTCAAAATTTTTAGCTAAAAACGTTTTCAAATATATACACTCAAAAAATTACTTCTTAATTAAGTGACCCATGTGTTTCTTATCCAAAACAAATAGAAATAACAATTCCAGTTTTAAATGCCTCAAACTTCAAGTTCTAGAAAGATAATATTTTGATAGTTCTTGGAGTAATGGATCTCGATTTTGCGTTAAGATCTAATTCTCTTGCACCTCTTACGGATAAGAGTATCTCTGATGACAAGAGGGAGATGAGAATGTGGGAAAAATCAGATCGCATGTGCATGATGATATGGAGAAGGTCATTCCAGAACCATTCATGGGCTTAATATTTGAAAAGATCACTACAACTAAAGATTTTCTTGCGAATATTGAAAATAGGTTTGTCAAGAGCGAAACAAAAATTGGTATGCTCTTATCAGACCTAATTTTGATGAGGTATAAAGGTAAGGGTAGCATCAGTGAGTACATCATGGAGATGTGTCATCTTATTTAAAAGTTGAAAGCATTTAACCTTGTTCTCTTTGAGGAACTACTTATGCATCTGATTTTGATATCCCTTCCAACGTAGTTCAATCAGTTTAAGGTGAGCTACAACTGTTAGTAAGAGACATGGTCTCTAATAAGCTCATCTCTAAATATAAGAGTAGGGAAAAGAAAATGAATAAGGATAAGGAAGTTGCGGATACATCACTGCATAAGAAACAACAAAAGAAATTGGTAAACCCATAAGATAATGGTTGTTTCTTCTGTGGAGATGAAGGGCATATGAAGAAACTATACACCAACTATCACGCTTGGCATGTTAAGAAATGTATGCTTTTTAATTTGGTTGTTCTGAGGTTAATTTAAGTTTGGTTCCTAGACACATGTGATGGATAGATTCTGGTGCAATTAGAGGTGGCAACTGGGTCGGCATGGGCCACTCGAGCCTTTTCAGCCAGATCACGGGCTGGTTCCAGGTCGGGCCGCTTGAATTTAGGGCGGCCCGGAATGAATCGCTGAACCAGCCCGTGAGTACACTGACTGGTCCTAGTTAAATAACCGGATCAACCTGTTTTCCCTCCCTTTAATGTGATTTAATTCTAAAAAATATAAATGGGAAGAGTTGAACCTTGGTGAGGAATAGATGAAGTGTAGAGATTACCATTAATCTATATGGAACTCATGTTACTTTCTTATAATCATTTTATTTTATTACTTTAAAAACTCAATAGAAAAACTTGTAATAATAAGTAACATAATTATTTTATTTATTAAATTCACAAACTAGTGGTATTCATATTCACGTAAAATCTAAAAATATAATAAATAATTAATAAATAATTTATAATTCATGTTCATTAACACAACAAAAAATATTAGGAATATTAAACCAATATTTTTTAAATTTTCATGAATCTAATTTTTCATTGAATCAAATATTTATTTAAATGAAAATATTATTTTTAGTTAATTAACTACGTTTATCTCAAAAGTATATTACATGAAATTTTGATAAAATGTGTTAAAAGACAATAGGAATATATTTTAAACAATATATTCAACAAATGTTGTCTTGGTCTATTAGTAGAGCATGTGATTTATAAGGGAGAGATCAATGGTTTAAACTTCACTACATACATAATTGTTCAATTTTTTAGGCCTTGAAGGCAAGGCCCATGATGGCCCGGACCTAGTCGATATTGTTCAATACCGAGTTGGGCATGGCCGGTCTGGATTATAACAGGCCGGTTCAACCAGTTCACGGGCTGAACCGGCCAACTCACCACCTCTAGGTGCAATAACTCACATAAGTGTGTCTATGCTGGGTTGTCTGTATTACCGAAAGCCAAATGATGCTAAAATATTCATCTACGTGAGCGATGGTAAGACGATTAAGGTTGAAGCAATATGAAAATTTAGATTATTATTAAAAAATGGATATTATTTGGATCTTGATGAAACTTTTATTGTACCGTCTTTTAGACGGAATTTGATTTTTGTTTCTATTTTAGACAAAGTTGGTTATGTTTGTACTTTTGGAGACGGAAAATTTAGTTTGTTTCGTTATTAATTTTCAGTTGGTTCTGGTCTTTTATCAGGATATGATAATCTTTATTTACTTGATACAATTATTTCATTTAAAGAATCTCTGCAATTAAGTACACGAGGTACTAAAAAAATTAATTATGATAATTTAACTACTTATGGAATAAGAAATTAGCTCATATCTCCAGACATAGAATAGAGAGATTTGTGTCAAACGAAATTCTCGTTCCCTTAGATTTAACAGATTTTGACGTTTGTGTTAATTGTATAAATGGTAAACAACGTGATAAAAGGAGATTTGAAGCTAACCGGACTCAGGACGTCTTAGAACTTATTCATATGGATATTTATGGGACATTCCCTTCAGTTTCTGGAATGGTCAACAATACTTTATAATGGTCATAGACGATTATTCTAGATATGGCTACACATATCTCATTTATGAAAAGTCACAGTCATTGGATGTGTTCAAAAGTTTTAAGGCAGAAGTTGAGAATCAACTCAACAAAAGGATTAAAAGTGTCAAATCTGACCGTGGTGGTGAAACCTATGACAAATATGACGGTTCAGGTGAACAACGTTCAAGACCGTTCGCTAAATTTCCAAAGCAATGCGTTATCATCCCACAGTACACTATGTCGGGTTCGCCCACTATGAATGGTGTTGCTGAAAGATGAGACAGAACGCTTAAGGTCATGGTCAGGGGTATGATTAGTCATTCTTACTAGAATCACTCTAAGGTGAAGCACTTAAGGTTGCAACATATATCCTTAACATAGTTTCAACTAAAGCGACTTTCAAAACTCCATATGAGCTTTGGACCGGCAAAAATCTGAGTCTAAAACATTTGCATGTTGGGAGATGTCCAGCTGAGGCAAGGCCTTATAGGCCTAATGAAAAGAAATTAGACTTAAGGACGGTGCGTTGCTATGAATAAAGAGATTAAGTCCATGAATGACAATGACGTATGAGATATTGTCCCATTAACAGAAGGTATGAAACTCATTGGTTGCAAATGAATTTTTAAGACCAAGAGGGATTCAAAAAGTAATGTGGAAAGATACAAGGCTCGTCTTGTTGCAAAGGGCTTTACGCAGAAAGAATGCATTGACTATAAATAGATTTTCTCTCTGGTTTCTACGAAAGACTCTTTCAGGATTATAATGGCATTAGAATCACATTTCAATCTTGACATGCAGCAGATGGATGTAAAGAACACGTTTCTCAATGGTGACAGTGAAGAGACGATCTATATGGTGCAACCAGAAAACTTTGTGTCGGGAGACCCAAAGAATATGGTTTACAAACTTAAGAAATTCATCTATGGTATTTAAAATTTCATCAGCTGATTATCTCCTTAGGTTTTGAGATAAATTTGGTCGATGATTGTATATACCATAAGTTCTATGGGAGCAAGCATATTTTTCTTGTTTTATATATAGATGGCATCTTACTTGCCAGCAATGATATATACTTATTGCACGACACCAAGACATTTCTAGCTAAGAATTTTGAGATGAAAGATCTTGGTGAAACCTTTTTTGTATTAGGGATCCAAATACACGAGATCATTCTTAGGGTAATCTTGAGTTATCACAAAAGAGCTATATCGAAAAGGTCCTTAAAAGATATGGTATGCAAGACTGTAAACCAGATTAGTATGAAGTCTAACGAAGACAAGTTTGATCTCAATCATTGCGCTAAGAATGATTTTGAGGCAAGGAAAATGTAGAAGATTTCTTATACCTTGGTAGTATGGAGTCTAATGTATGCTCAAGTTTGTACACGTCCGAATATTGCGTATGTGACTGGGATGTTAGAAAGATACTTAAGCAATACATGCATAGACTATTGGAAAGTAGCTAAATGGGTCTGCGGTATTTATAGAGCACAAAAGACTACATACTCACGTATAAGAGATTGGATTAGATTGAGATCGTTGGATATACTGACTTTGATTTTGCTGGATGCCAATATAGTATAAAATCTTCGTTGGGCTATATTTTTTTGCTTACTGGAGGTGATGTCTCTTGGAAGAGTGCAAAAGAGTCTCTTATAGCCTCTTCTACCATGGCAGTAAAGTTCATAGCATGTTATGAGGCGTCCAATCACGGAATATGGTTACAAAATTTTATCATGGGGCTACACATAGTGGACAATATTGAAAGACTGCTAAAGTTATTTTGTCACAATAAATCAGCAATACTTTATTCTAATAACAACAAAAGCTCGACAAAATCAAAGTACATAGACATCAAGTTCCTGGTTGTTAAGGAAATGGTTCAGAGTGGACAATTATATATAGAGCATAGCAGAACAAACTCCATTATTACGGATCCACTTATTAAGGGGTTGCCACCCAAGGTGTTTTTAGTTATTTTGGTTTATGGATATTTTAAGGTTATTTTCTGCAGAAATAAAATATTTTGGTTTATTCACACTCTGATTCAGGTATGGTTTGATCACACTAAGATTTAAGAAGGACCAATTAGAAATAAGCATGTTAAGATCACATTACATGAAATTTTCATGGTATACATCCAAACATAATCTATCTCATTCAGTTTCATCGATATATGTGACAATTGACGGATTAAGTTATGATTTATATAACGAAGGCCGCTTTCATCCTATGTTGGTATGATTGATAGACGGATTTGTTATAAATATGTTACGGTAATGACAGTAAAGTTGAACGCGTCTAGTTATTTTTGTAAAACATAATTGTAAGGTTTCATATATAGCCCAAATGGGAGATTGTTGGATCATTAATCCAACGTTGGACTTATATGCAAATATTTATGTATTACAGACTGTCGAATAAAGTTAAACTCAATTAAAAGTGATCAGCTAAGATTTTGATATTTTGAGTTTTAATGTATCCGATAAGATGTTGACATTTTGATGTATAGAGATTTTAGGGTAATTTCTATTTTTATAATGAGCTAATATAAAAATATCAAAAGACAACATATATGTTATCTTTATATAAGTGGTTTTAGTCCACAAGTCACACGATATAGGCAAACTATTCTATTCTCACAAATATCTCATCGTTTGAAAAAAAATATAGAGTTGATCAAAATAGACTATCTGATAGAGAATCATATAGATCTGGAAAGTCAATCGTTCGACTCTAAACAATGATCTATCATCATGGATTCATGTATGCTTCCGTTCAATTAGTTATTTGATTCTTAGTGTGTTCAACATGAATTCTTAAAATTTTAAGATATGATTTATACCGATAAAAAATTTGAATCTAACATGACTATTCTCATTGTTTGAATTCAAACCAAACATGTACTGAAAAAGCTTCAACCGCTCCATGATTCATGGAACAAAACTTAAATCTCCCTTAATTCACTATATTCAATTTCTTGCATCTCCAGTGGAAGGACAAATCAGGTAATTCTGAAATCTTTCTCATGATACCAATTAAGGCTTCCATCACCAGTAGGAAAGTGTCGGGAGATAGAGTCACGTTCTTGTAGATTTGTTAGAATTTAATAACCAAATAATCGTACAAAATTTTATAATCTCGTACATGTGATTTTACAATCTCATCCATGTAAATTTGTCGTTTTACACAACCGGCAGGCAAAGTTCTCGGCCAGTCTAAGCCTTAAAATATGATTTGAAGGAAATTTTTACAATACCCCCAACATGGATGTTGGAGTTTACCGATGCGTAAAAATGATTCACAAAATATGTATGGGGTTTATAAAAAACTCCTGACATTCATGTTAGAAAAACATTCTGATATGTAATTGTGATCTTGATTTAAATGGGCAGTGAAAACCGTGTTAGACAAGTTAAATTGAATCGGAGTGAGATTCTTCTAGAAAATTGAGTGGTTTATATGACGTTCAATAGGAATTGAACAATTAATAGCTAGAACAGAGTTTGTAATTCATAATCTGAAGAATTTAAAATGCAATGGAAGTTCCCACCTTCTTTAATTACCAATAATAGAATTCGGAAATTGAAATGCCTTACATGAATTGTAAAGCAGAAGATCATAACAAGGGGAGGAACAAAGTAATTCTGAAAGAAAATGGGAAAAGAACCTCTGCCATTGAATTTAATAGCTTCCTGCAAGGCGTTTTTGCAGAACTATACCACATGGTAGGTAACTGATTTTGCACAAATATATCACAATATTAATTTGTACATGTCTTGATAACCCGGCTCGGTCCAATAGCCAGCCCCTACCCGGATCAAGCTCCTCCATCTTTAAGATGATTCTTCTTTTACTCTCAAAGATGGAGCGAGCTTTCCCGAAGAAGAAATTATAAGGAGGAAGCTTCTTTCCTTTGCACCGACAAATCAAACTCAAAGAGATTTGGGAAAGGCTTTCACCCCCAATCCGCGGCTCAATAGGATTGTAGTTCAAATTTGTATCGGGGTAGGGCACTTCCGCCTCTTATTGATGAATCAGTGCCTGCATCTGCGACATCGCCTCTTGAACCTCGCCTACCTTTCTTTATTTTTCTCTCATTATCATTCTTACACACTAACTCACTCTCTCTCTCTTCATCTTGAACTCTCCTACAAACTCATTTTCTCGAGAAATAAACACAACAAATGATTTTTGTTAATTTTAATGGATTTTGTTAACTTTTGTAGTTTTAATGGATTTTATTAATTTTTTTAGGTTTTGTTAAATTTTATTTTGTTAATTTTGAGGCTTTTGTTAACTTTAAGAGATAACGTAGAGAGAGAAAGACATAACGTAGAGCGTAGAGAGAGAACGTTGAGAACGAGCGAGAGAAAGGGGTACATGACACATGTGTATCCATCGTGTAGTCTACAAGACGATTACATGATGCCCATGTACACATTGTGTAGTTTACACGATACCTACACGATTGTAGTGCAATTATTTTGTAGTGTACACGATCGTCGTGTAGGCATCGTGTAATGTACACATGTAATATATTTAATATTATATATTTGTTTAAATATTAATAAATATGAGATTGAGTGTTAAATAAAAATGATTTGACATCTGATTTGATGTCGTGTAAAAAAAGTATTGGGGAAATAATGAAGAAAAAATAGTGGGTAATTGGTACACGATAACTATATGATCGTAGTGTAGTTATTGTGTAGTATACACGATGTCTACACGATCTCGTGTAGGCATCGTGTACACTATACATGTAATATACTTATTTAAATATTAATAAATATGAACGTTGAATGTTGAAGAATAATGATTTGACATTTGATTTGATATTGTGTAAGAAAGGTATTAGGAAAAATGAATAAAGAAAAAGTAAGTGCATGGCGGGCTATTGGTACACGATGACTACACGATAATCGTGTAATGTGTAGACCACACCATGACTATACTTATTTTTTTTGTTCCTTCTCCCAATACTTTTCTTACATAGCATCAAACTAAATGTTAAATTATTATTTTTCAGCACTCAACATTCATATTTATTTATATATAAATAAATATATCAAAGTAAATATATTACATGTGTAGTGTACACGATGATCGTGTAGGCATCGTGTACATTACACGATGCTACACTA
Source organism: Datisca glomerata (assembly GCA_003255025.1). Lineage (NCBI taxonomy): Eukaryota > Viridiplantae > Streptophyta > Magnoliopsida > Cucurbitales > Datiscaceae > Datisca > Datisca glomerata. The sequence continues at coordinate 1,308,483 of QANY01008646.1, forward strand.
CGATCGTAGAATCATTGTGTACCCATTGTCCACTACTTTTTCATTCCCCCAACACTTGACTTACACAACATCAAATCAAATGTCAAATCATTATTTTTCAACACTCAACCTCCATATTTATTAATAATTAAATAAATATATAAAAATAAATATATTACATGTGTAGTATTCACGATGCATACACGACGATCGTGTAGATATCGTGTACACTACACGATGACTAAACTACGATCATGCAGGCATAGTGTACTTATTGCGTACTATTTCTTCTTCATTCTTTCCCCCAATACTTTTTTTACACAGCATCAAATCAAATGTCAATTTATTCTTTTTCAACACTCAACATCTATATTTATTTATATTTAAATAAATATATAAAATTAAATATATTATATGTGTATTGTACACGATGAATACAAGACGACCGTGTACACTACACGATGCCAATATAGTCATCGCGTAGGCTACACGATATTCGTGTAGCCGTCATGCGTAGTCTACAGGATGTCTACACGATACCCGTGCAGCCATCATGTATGCTGTACAATGCCCATGCAGTTTACATGATGACTACACGATACCAGTGTACTCATCATCTAATCTACATGATGATTACACGATGTCTGTGTACCTATCGAGTAGACTCGTACTCAAAATTAACAAAACCCACAAAAATTAATAAAATCAAAATCAACGAAACCTATAAAAATTAACAAAATCCATTAGAATTAATAAAATCCATCTCTCTTAATGGTTTCTCTCTCTCTCTCAAATCCGGACAAAAGTTAAAATTAACAAAACCCATCAAATTTCGGTCAATATTCTCACCAATTTTAGCTCTCAACCTTAATTTTTTAGAAAATAAAAAAGTTGTAAAATTATGAAGCAAATGAACAATGAAGAAATCAAAAATGAAAATGAGTTTATGAGAAAATGAATTTCTGAAAAAACAAGAGAGAGATGAAGATGGAAGATGAAGAGAGAGAGTGTTGACCAATGTGTAAGAAGGGCAATGAGAGAAAAAGAAAAGAAAAAATAAAGAAAGTGTGGGTCAGTAATTAGAGAGTGCACATATTAATCTTGACGTATATTTCTACAAATTTGAAATCCTAGGAATATGGTTATGCAAAACACCCTTTCTGTAATTTAACAATAGTAGAGGAATCTCTTAGTGTTCTCTCCTTCAAGCTCCTGTTCTCTCCTTCGAGGATCTATTTTCTTAAGTTAAAAAACTCTCTATTCCTTTGTGATAAACGGTAAACATGAGAGATATATGTGTTTTATAAGTGTAATGACTTAAATGATCAATTATAAATTGGGAAGTTATGTTTTATAAAAATTTAAAAGGGTATGAGTTTTTATTGCATTTTAGCCTACAATTAAATCCAATTTTCTGAGTTCCCAAGCAGCTGAAAAGAAAAATGAGCAGCGCCTGGTTGTCTCCCAATTGGTTGAATCCGTTAAAATTACCTTCCACTAATCGCGCCAAAAGAAGTTCGACCAAGCTCTCGATTGTCTCTGCTCGCCTGGACAATTCTCAAAGCTCAGATAATCAGCAACTCAATCTCTCTGTCCTCCGCTTCACGCTCGGTAACTCTCTCTCCTTTCTCTCTATCTCTCTGAAATCTTCTGCTGCGCGGGGGTAGGTTGAAGATTGGGGTTAAGGGAGATCTCGGCCTTTCTCTCTCAGATGTTGCGTGTTGTTCTGAGTTCAGGTATACCAGGGTTGGACGAGTCGTACTTACCGAGATGGATTGGATACGGGTTCGGTTCGCTTTTGCTCTTGAATCACTTCGTGGGTTTTGATTCAGCCACTAATGCAACCCCAGCACAGTTCGTAAGATAATCTTCTAAATTGTTTGTTCTTGTATTCTTGTTGAGCTTTCTTGTAATTTGTTTTTCATTTTATTTGGTAGAGAACCGATGCTCTTGGACTTTCTTTGGCAGCATTTTCGGTTGTCCTCCCCTACTTAGGAAAATTTCTCAAGGTAGGAATTTTTACCTCTTTTCCTTTTTTTTTTTTTGCTGTTTTTGAATGTTTATGCTTGAAAATAATTTTCGGTTAATCAGAGCTACAAATTCATGTGCTTTTCTGAAGTTCTACTGACAATTAAGATATAATACATCGATCCTCTCTGAAGAGATTTGAGCCATCGAGCTCAAGAATTCAACCGGAGCCGCATTTACTGGTTACCTTTCACCTCTCTTTTGGATTTGAGAATATCCAATATCACCCAAACCTTGGTATCGGAGCTGAAACAATGAGTAATTCTACATTGATCAAGATTTAGATCAAGTTCTATATGTCAGTTATTCATAAGTTAATTTAACGTATCATTTTAATAAGTGATAAACACTAACCTATGAATAATTAACACATCATATAATCAATTAAAACTTAGTCGATATAAAATTATTTTTTAACAATAGTTTCGAAAAACTAGTAAGTTAATTTAACGAATCATTTTAATAAATGATAAACACCAACCTATAAATAATTAACGCATTATATAATCATTTAAAACTTGTCGATGTAAAAAAAATTAACAATAGCATCCAAAAACTAGTAAGCATTAACTAGTTACCAACAAATTCAAGCTCATTTCGTTGCATTAAATGTCCTTCCACGTTGTCACATTCACTACAATTTAATATCCAAACCAAAAGCACTAGAAATCATAAGACCATCTTGTGAAGATTAAGAAAAGAAAATCACCAAAAGTTCACAAATTCTATTTGGCCGTGCCATTTCTCATCATCTCATTTTACCATCCACCTTTTGTGCTTCAAAAATGGCTTCAAAGTCCAAAATTATTTACCATAGGCTGAGACAAGAAGGTGAAATCAAGGAAGAGAGAATAATCAGAAAGTTCATATGGAGCTGGTATAATTTCGGAAGGTTCATTGTCCGAAGGCGGCCGAAGGAACCCGACATTCAGAAGTGCCTTCAATGATTGGGAGTTGCAATCAGTTAGTAATCTCATGCATAAGTTATATTCATACACGTTCAATCCTGATTTGACAGATTCATTAGAATTGATGGAATGTCCTAATGGAGTCTTTCGGTGAAGTCCTTGTCAAGAGCGCTGACAATAGTGCTAACAATGTTACAAATTTTCATTGGAAACAAATTTGGAAGACTCAGGCTTCCCCTAAATGTTCTTTTTTATGTGGACAACAGTTTGGAATGCAATCTCACCATGGATGTTCTGAAGAGGAGGGGTTTCTCTATGCCTAGTAGGTGTCCGTTGTGTAGGAAAGAAGAGGAATCGAACACTCACCTTTTCCTTCACTGTTCTTTCTCGTCAAAGATTTTGTACACTGTTTTGGGTTTATTGAAGGTTCATTGGGTTATGCCAACAGCATCCGCTTAACTTTTTTTGTAGTTGGAAGCATGCTCGTAGCACTTCCATTAATCCATCTTTTTGGGCTATTATTCATTTTGCTGTTTTTTGAGGTATATGGAGGGAAAGAAATACTAGGATTTTTGAAGGGGGAGAGAACTCTTTTTGTAAAGATTTATGTTTATTCTTAAGATGTCTTCTAGAATGGATTGGTTGTTTGCTCCCAGGTTTTGATGTTGAAAAAACCTGGGTGGAGACCCTGATCTTTTACTTTTCAGATTTTAACTTAGAGATGTAAATCTCCTTTGGGGTTTTGTGAATAATAAAATAGATACATTTTACTGATAAAAAAGAAGACATGAACATTGGCATGCGTTTTTGAAGATCATAGTTTCCACACTACAAGTTTACCACAAAGATTTGGAACATTTTGAGAGAGTTTCGGGTTGTTGTGGGTGATGCGTCTTGATAATTGATGTTTTGCTTTTTACTGGACTGCTAACTTTTTCATTAATTTTAAAATTTTGAGTAGCTCCCTTTGTACAGTTTTTGCTTTGTTTCTTAGTATCATCATTAAGGAGTGGACTGGGTATCTTTTCCCAGGTATGGACTTTGGAAAAACTTGGGTGGAGAAACTTTTATCTCAACTTCTAGACTTCAAAACTTAGGTTGTACTTACCCTTTCCCAGGGTTTTTGTGATTAATAAATTACACTTTCACTGATAAAAAAGAAGTTCGTAATGTGGAGATATCATGGAATGCATTTTCTTCTGTTCGAAATATTTGTGCTTAATTTGGAGGATTTTACAGGGTGCAACACCATTAGATCAACCTACGCTGCCAGAAGGCAGTGAACAAATATTTGTTCTGTCAGAAAATATTTCAGATACTCTTAGGGAGGATTTGGCTTGGGCAACATACATCCTGCTTCGCAATACAAGCACTATCTCAGTGGTATACCTCTTACTCTCTTAGTATTATGTAAAATAAACACTATATGCGTCAATAAGAGAGAAAAGTCAACGATCCAAATTCCCAGAAACCATCAATTTACAGGCTCCCTCTATTGAAACATTTGTTATGTATTCAGTTGATACAAATTCGGGATGAATTATGTGTACGAGGATACTGGACTGTACCAGATGATATATCAAGAGCAGATGCGATTGATTGGTTCAAGGGACAGATTGAGAAGATTGGCCTTTCTGAGCTGAATGATACCCTCTATTTTCCTCAGATTTCAGGTATATCTTTAATTAGCGTTTCTTGTTAGCATCTTCTGAAAGAGTATAAACCGTTCGTCTCGTTGCAAATGACATGAGAATTAGGCTGTCCATTTTCAGCTGTTTGTCCTTATTCTTAATCAAACAACAAACATTTATCTGTCAAATTCACGTCAAGAATGCATTTAATTTAAAGTGTTTGTCATTTTTTGTTGAGATATGATATCTATTTTTCTCGAACATACTATTTTAGAGACATTGAGAATTTTAGAAGATTACTATCATACGCTGCAACTGTGGATTTACAAACTTGATCTTGTAGTTTCTTGAACGGTATTTAGGAGCTTTGGTAACTTTTTCAGATTCTGGACTTTGGCAAATGCTACCGGTGGGTACTCGCTCTGTTCTAGTACAGCCAGTAGTACAAATTCCAAACCCAAGTTCCAATGAGGTGGAGAAGGTTGTAGGATTTGTTTTGTCAGCATCAAGCACGAGGTATGCGTATAGCAACAGAGATAGAGCCTGGATAAAAGCTCTTGCAAACAAGTTCAGAAATTAGACCGTGTTTAGAGGTTTGTAAAGAACCATATCCATTACTGATGCAGACCATTCAGTCGACAAGATTTTCTTTTTTATTTGTTCTATATGTGGCTTTTCCAATTCTCTGTTTACGAGTTTCAGTGCTTGGCGGATTTACTGTATGAACACTAAATCCATTGTCTATGTTTCCCTTTGTACAAATAATCATCCAAAACAGAAGGGAAAGGAGAGAGAAAATCATAATGAAATGCATTTGGTTACTTGGAACAATTTTATGAAAATTTAATGATGGAGTGCAAAGGAAAATAATAAATCATTATATAGAAAACTCCTGAATTTTCTTAATAAATTATATTTCCTTTGGTCAATCTTATAATATAATTTAAACTCCAGTTATTAATTTCGTTATTCATTTCTTGCTACATTTCTCTCTTACACTAGACCTGGCAGTTTGCAGAGACTATGTTGTCAAGTAGCATAAATTTCTACCTTACCTATGCGGATTGTTATTGGAGATAACATTTGTAACAAATGATAGATAGTATTTGTAGAAGTTAAATGGTACAAAAACAATCCATGAGTTTGACCATATCATTATTGAGATTGTACAGCATCTCAGTATATGCTAATTTTGATGTATGCATAAAAAGAGAAAGGGAAAGGGTAAGGGAAAGTGATGAGAACCGCATCTTTGATCTTTTTTCAATTCAAATGAACAGCACAAAATTTTTAACCCTTTACTTCATTTTTTTTCTTAATGGTAAAGAAAACCAAATATATTTTATCGAAGTATCTAACCCAAAAAAAGGATCTTCTCCCAGCGTCCTGTTTTTCTTACCAAATTCCTTTTTGTCTCTTATTATACAGGCTGCATCCTTGATGAAAGCCAAGAGTTGAGCACACCTCATAGCTCCTGAACTTCTACAAAAACTTCTCCAGTCCGTACACCAAATTCTGCCACAATAAAAATAGGAAAGGATGTGGGTCCTACTTTAGTACAACCTCCTACCGTGGAAGAAAGGTATGCTATAAGATATTGGAGAGGAAGAAAAGTTCACACAACGTTTGATTACCTTGAGTCTCACAACCTTTCTAATAGCCAATAATAGGCCTGGCATTAGACTTTGCACATTTGTAATGTCATGTTTAAGAGAGTAGACCTGTACAAAACAGTAGTTGTGGATTCAGATTATACGTTACAAAAAGAGAATTTCCATGAATCTTTTATTTTGTTGAAACAGGTAGCTGAAAATCGACCGAGCGCACCTCTCCTGGACCAGAGAAGTAGACGGTAGTGCTTGACGGAAGCCCTGGAAGAACTAAGCTATGTACTCGAACCCCATCTTCTCCAAGAACTTGACCTCTTGCCTTGCATGATGAAAACAACAGTGAGCCATTTACTATACTGCCTTTCTGTAGATTATTGTGTTAGTTCTGCATATATTGAGCTACTTTACATATTGGGTTTTATATTCAGATATGAATTTGGTGAAACAGTTGAAACAGTTGTGCCTTCTCTCTGTACTGGAAGCATAGTAAAAAGAAAGTAACGTGTGGCATTGACTAATCAATATGGTCTTATTGAGCTTACCAAAACGTCTGTTGAAATATCTTGTCGGTTGTAGATCTGACCAAGGTTAGAGAGGTTGTTTGCAATTTGATTTGCATCTGATGATGGAAGATCCTGTCATTTTAAGTCAATGTTTTAGTTAGACTTTCATGTTAAAGATCTCTGTCTCTCTCCACAAATGTGTGAAATGTAATTTGACTAACACTAGTACAAATATGCAAACAAATTTCTTTAGCAATTTAATATGCATCCATGCATGTGCATACATGTGGAACTTTATTAGGATTATGAAAACTAATTTAAGTTTGGTTGACTAATAAAATAATTGAGCACTCTCTATGATAGAAGTAAAGTCAATCCGAAAAGATTTAAAACATGATGTGTAATGAGACCAGATAGTTGTGATTTAAGCTCACAGTATCTAGACTTTCCAAAATCTCTATTATCATGTCCTTAACACGACGCTTATTATCCTACTCTTAACACGATACTCTTAACACGATGCTTATTATCCTGTCCTTAACACGATGCTTATTATCCTGTCCTTAACACGATGCTTGTGTAGGCGCACATAACGCCACATTATTTAATATATTCGTTTATAAATGAGTGAATTTATTTTACGTTTTCTACCAAACTAGTTGAAACAATGAACTTACCGCTGCATTCTCTCTGGATTCCACAATTTCTACATTTCTGTAATGGAAGGAAGCTGAAATTGCAGCTTGTTGGAGAAGTATAGAGCCAATGGACAGGGTTGGAGCTACAAGACAACCCTATCAGCAAATTAAAGCAACAAATTTTAAGTTGAATTAATTATATTTATTTAAAAAAGAAAATGAGAGCATAAATATAATTGAGGAAGGTAAAGCTTGTGTTTTGCAGCAACAATATTTTATATTTTGTACATGATAAATATAAATATATATCTCACCCTGTGCTCACCATGCTGGATTTGTCACAGAAAGAAGACAGTGCAGCCACTGTATCTAGCTTTATCCTTGGCACATAAACAACACTTCTCATCCCAAATGCTGTTGCCTACCAGTAACAGGATCTTAACTCATGAGAATTTTGTTGATATTTTTTGATGAATTGTCATATCCTATATTTTTTTTAAGAATTATATCTTCTGCATTGAGGGGAAACGGTTATCAATTATATTATTAAGCTGTTTGTTCACTTAAAGTGCGTAAGAAATAATTCACTTTTAATCTCTAAGTTGACTTTGATTGTTGTTTATCTCTATAATTCATGTATGTTTAAATTTCACAATTAAGTTTTCAGATAATTTAATATGTTACAATCAAGTCATTTTTGTAAATTTTAAGTCTTGAAAACACTTGTATTATTAATAATATGTAACGTTATAATTAACATTTTGATGTGTTTTGATCGTTTATGTCAAAATTTAAGGATGATATAAGTACCCGACTGGAACGTTTTAAATTGTTAGAGGAACTGATTAGATTTACAGAAACTAATTTCGAACTCATTCAATAAAGAAATTTGTTTATACCTGTTTAACATTTTCATAAACTTTGGAAGGTTCAGTGAAGTCAATAACAACTCCTGTTGCCTTTGACTGAAAAAGGAAAGGAATGATGAGATTAAAGAAATATAAACAAATTGTAAAAAAGCTAGAAAACATTGAAAAGGGAAGTAATGTACCTGAGATATGGAACCTAATACCATTGTTAGATCATTTATTATGGGTATTTCCATTGGTTCTTCCATCTCACATACCTACCCATGGAGAGAGAGAGAGAGAGAGAGAGAGAGAGAGAGAGAGAGAGAGAGAGATTAAGAATTTGATAAATAAAGATTAAAAAAGGGAAGTTGATTTAAAGAAGAAAGAAACCATTCCAATATCTTCACCAACAAAATGAGAATCAACAGCACCAGCAACCTCCATGCCTCTAGCTTTGGTCACTGCAATAACTGCTGCTCTTCCAATTTCCTTTGCTGCTCCATTCACAATCACCTTTTACCCCAAAAAACAGAGCAACCCAGATAAAAAAGCTTCAATCTTTATTAATGAATTAAGCAACTGGAATTAATGACTTTCTTTTCATGGGTGTCACCTTGATATTGCTTTGAGAGGGTTGGACGACTGAGCAAATGATAGAAGGTCTAGCTCTATGTTTTTGGGAAGAAATGAATAATGTAGGATGACAATGGCTACTCAAGATTGCCATCGTTGCTGAAGCTGAAGTGGGTCTATCTCCTACCAGAAGATAAGCCCATATTCTACTTTACTCTTGTCTTAGCTTTGAGATAAGGTTTCTCTTTCTTTTTTCCTAATTTGGTCTTGTTTGGAGTGAATTCTGTGACACAGACAGGGTTTTATTCTTGCACGTCTCCGGTTAGTAAGAGAAACAAGGCTGTTAAAAAGCAGAGTATATATTACTCTCCTAAACATGCATATGATATTGCTGTAAAAAGTCCACCTCATTGTCATTTTTAGAGATTTTCACCATGAAGGATATATGACCTCACCAATATATGGCGGTTTGATGGATGAAAGATTAATTATTAAACTTTTAGAATCTTTAACGTTTTAAGAGCAAAATACATTTTTAGTCATCCAAGTTTACTTGGACCCCCAACCTTGTATTTGTAAATCTGATATTTCAATTAAGTCCTTGAAAAGTTTAAAAATTTATTATCAGCCCCCAGGATAGCCTTAAATTTTGATATTTTTATATCCATATCCTACCACTGAAGCAGGTCTTAGTGTTAATTAAAAATGTTCATGTTATCAACAACAAGCAATTTTAAGGTTTAAAACTTAATCAAATGACTTGATTGCACAATGCTTTAAATTATTCAAGGCCTTGATTGAAAAAAATTAACATACATGGTTCAGATTAAGAGTCAGGGCAAACTTAGAGGACCAAAGATGTATTTTACCCTATGTTTAATTAGTTCAACCTTCATAGTTTTAGGGGAATGAAATGTACTTTGCCCACAAGTTTCAATTCAGGTGAATTTCTTTGAGCACTTGGGGACAGTTGGGCGTTTCCATAGACTGGTGGACGTGCGTGTAAATAAGATTGACTCACATTTGTAATCCTAGCAGATGGAACTTGTATTGACGGAGCTTGATGAAGAGTACGTGGAATAAGAGGAGCGTCCGGGTACATTTGAAAGGGATGATTGACTTGTGNGATAGATGTGGCTTGTTGAAGTGCAGGATGTGTACCGATAAAAAAAGTGCAGGATGTGGGAGGATTGGGTTGATTTCTCCTCTTCAAGCCTCTACTTCAAGATAAATATGGGTTGATTTCTTCTTTTTATTTGTTTGATATTCATCTGCAAATCTTTTTTCATTATCATTTTGTGAGTTCAATTAATTTCGAGTTTAATCCTTGAAAACAATCTAGAAATTGATTGTTCCAACAAACTTGCAAGGTTGTTTGCTTGGTGACTTGAGGATAGTCTAATACTTGTGGAGAGATTCAAGTTAAAGTTAAACCTAAAAACAGATCATCTAGCTTGCAAGAAGTAAAGTTATTTTTTTCCCTTGAAATTATTATTTGCAGTGAAAGCAAAATGAAAAGACCATCAATCTTAATTATGTCTAACCTTTTTGCTAAAACCAGCTATGAAGAAATATTTTCTGGCCCATTTTTCTTCTTCTATTTGTGTTGGGAGGGGGTTATAGCTTTAATATGAAGACAAGTTTGGGGATCTTGGTTGTCTCTGACTAGGAATGAGGTTATAGAACTTCTTAGGGATCATTTCATTGTCGAAACAATTTTCACATGTTCAATTTTAAAAGATACTCATAAACTTTCATTTGACAAACTGAACTTTCAAAATTGAAAATCTTAGATGCTGCTAATACAATGAAGTTTACTTCATCATTGTATCTTAGGCCATCTGTATTCATTACTATGCCTCTTGGATAAAATATTCATGTGTTAGTGGTTCTGCAAGTTGGTTCTTGTATTTCTAAATCTTTATTAGATATATATGATATTTATTTATCTGACTATTAATTGAGTTTTTTATAGATATGCATGGCTGTTCTTAATTGCTATTGCAGATGTTTTATGGTATAGGAGAAGGTTTTTAGCCTCATTGGAGTGTAGAAACTGGGAAGCGAACTTGAATTCTTTCATGACAACCTTCTCAACTCAGAGTTTTTCTGTAAGAAGATGACAATTCTTTAGAGCACGCAATTTTTTTTATTCAAGCTTGATGGGTATAGGAGATAAGGTTCGATAACAAGAAAATGAGTTCCAAAAGAGATATACTTATTTTTTTTGTTCCAAGAGGCATTTAGTTGTCCAATTGTTGTGAGCAAATAGTTTTTTCATTCTGGAAAAATGAACATACAAAAGTAAAAAATCACAAGGAAAAAACTACTTGCTCGAATCAAGTAGATCAAATCTTCTACTTACTCAGACTAAGTAGTTTCTAACATTCTAAACAAAATGAATATGCTAGAGTAAAAACCTACTTATTTTGAGCAAGTATATTATATCTCCTACTTGCTAAAACTAGTAGTTTTTGACATTCTGGATAGAGGAATATGCCTGAGTAAAAAATTATTTACTTTGAGCAACTAGATTATATATCATACTTGCTTATAGCAAGTAATTTTTGACTTTCTGAAAAAAAAAACATGTCATAGTAAAAAACTGTTTGCTTTGAACAAGTAGATTATATATTCTACTTGCTCAGATCAAGTAATTTTTGATATTTTGAAAATATAAACATGGAGTAAAAAACTATTTTCTTTGAAGAAGTAGATTATATCTCATACTTACTTAGACCAAGTAGTTTTTAACATTCTGAACAAACTAACATGCTAGACTAAAATATAGCTTGCTCAAAGCAAGTAGATTATATCTCATACTTGATCTGAGCAAGTAGATTACATCTTCTACTTGCTCAGACCAAGTAAATTTTGACATTCTGGATTAAATAACATGCTATAGTAAAATATTATTTACGCCAAGCAAGTAGATTATATCTCATACTTGCCTAAACTAACTAATTTTGACATTTTGGGCACACGATGACACCAACATGGCAGAGTAAAAAAATCATTTACTTTGAGCGAGTAGATTATATCACATACTTACTGAGACCAAGTAGTTTTAACATTTTGGACAAACAAACATGCCATAGTAAAAAGTATTTTTCTTGAACAAGTAGGTTATATCTCTTAATTGCTTAGATCATTTTAGAATTCTAGGCAAACGAACATGTGAGAGTAAAAAATTACTTTCTTGATAAAAGAAAAATCTATTTGATTAGAATCATATATCTTCTCATTTGAATAATCAAACACAAATTCTCCATCCACTGAACTACATAGCAAACACATTTATACTTCCCAAATAATTTTTACATAAACTTTTCTAGGTGAAAAACTCATTTCTCAAATGATATATTACAACATTACATCTAAAATTTGGTGAGCGATGCTTTCACTATCCCTCTCTATGATCCAATGATTATTATTCACATTGATTGGGAGTAGAACCTGTCAACAAAACATCAATATCTCATCAGGTTTGAATCAACAAATTACATACTCTAAAGAAATAAATGATGTATACATAAATTAGAATTCCCCAGAATGGTGACCTTTGTTAAGTTGTTGCTAATGTATATTCATTCATATGTAGGTACCTTTGTTCACTTCTTGTCAAAGTATATTCATTCACATGTAGTGTTAAACACATAGCAAAAACAAACATAAGCACATTGTAGTATGTAGACGCCAGCTCATACAAAATATAGACATTGAAAGTAGTTCACCCAGGTGAACTAAATATGTATGTTAAACGGTTGACGAAAAAGTATAAGTGAGAATGATTTTAAATGTGTATGCAATAAATCTCTGAATGATTAAAAAATAGTAATTCAGATGAACTAAAATAGGAAAGAATTATAACTCAAGTTCACTTAAAAGTGAAAAGACTATTTATGTCTTTGTAATATAGATATAAACATATGACTTCCTTCCACGGTTAGATTCATTTCTAACATATGAATTCATCAATTACGCAACTTCCAAGTCTACTCAACATAGATATAAACTTTCAAGCTTAAATCAAACAATCTAAAAATTTTAAAACCAAGATTATACTACAACAATTCCACCAAGTAGCAAATGAAAACATCATAGAATACATATTTCATGCATTACTCAACTATAAACATTTTCAACATGGTAAATTCCTATTCAACAGCTCCAAAACATGTTGTCACATCAAATTCAAGAGTTGTTCTTACAATAATTCCTTACCTTCGCAATAGAATAGGTTAACTACAAATAATGCAGTCCAAAGCTTCATTCTCCTCTCTTGTCCACTTGAATCCTATTCTCCTGCCACATGCAACCAAAGAGTTAAAATTAGAACATCAAGGTAATAAGGAAACAACAAGATCAAACTCAACTTACCCAACAATGGAGTCCAAAACACTCTCAATGTTTCCTCCTCTTCTTAGAATAGAATTAATAACTATTTTTTAGAGAAAAAGATGCCAAAGAAAAATCAAAATCATAGTTCGTGGGAAAATAACTGGGGGAAAAATAATAATTTGTGAGACTCCGATTCAGATTCTGTCATGTCTCAAATCTAACTCGACTTACTGACAATAATTGACTTTCAACCATCTTCCACTATTTAAGGGTTCTTGGAAATTGTATAAAGTCAAGAACATCTAAAGCAACCACATATAGGAAACCATAAAATCAAACCATGACTTTCATATAACACCAGAGAATGAAGCATATAACTAAGCTTTGATGAAGAGACACTTCTTTTGAGTGAGAGTTGCTGCCAGACACGAGAGACAGAGACGGAAGAAGAAGACGAATCTAAAGAGAATGTAGAGTTCAAAAGTGAAGGTTAGGAAGAAATGAGAAAGAATGAGATGGTGGTGAATTTAAAGTAAGAATATCATTTTTGTATTTTTACATATAATTTGGCTCATAATTCAAGAAATAAAAAAGTTGAATCTTTTCTCCAAACTCACTCTTAAAATGGACCTTTTGTCTAAAAACCCTTAATATTGCCCTTTAGATCATCTTTTCGTAGTAGCACCCCACAATCAACATTGATTAGTTCTCTACCAACCCTTAATGTTTTTCTTGTCAAAACAAAATAATTCTCATTGAAAATGGAAGAGCTACAAAGTATTGTTTGAAAGGAAAGAAACAATACATTCCGGATCAAAAGGAGCAAAGCGAATAATATTAAACGTAGAACTATGCCCCAATTTAGCTAGAAAATCAACATCAACATTAAATGATCTATGACAATAATTAAAAGAAATAAGGGACTTATTCTTGAGAAAATAAGTTCTGTCAGCGACGACAATATCCACAAGCAGTCCTGGTTCATTAGAAGAATTCAACATATCCATAAGAACCTTATAGTCTGAAAAATGTTGATAAATTGTATCGGAATGTGATAAGTTTCCTCCAAACCCCCCCTAAGTGACAAGGCTTCCGTAGTAAGTGAATCATCAATGTAGTTCAAGTGTTTGGCTCTAAATCCATAAATATTACCGCCCGAATCTCAAAGAATCCAACCTAGATCTGCTTATTTGACATTCGACAACCAAAAGCCATTCGAGAATAATGACCAAGAGCCAACAAGAGTAGTTAGAAAAATAGGTGGTTGCTTAGCCGCTAAGACCGAACAGTCAGAGCTCGGCAAGTCCACTGAATTAATATGCTTAAACACTTGGAAAACAACATCAATGGGGCTAAAGAACTTCCCCTCAAAACAATGAGAGTTTCTAATTTTTCACAATCTCCATAATCGAAAAATCAGCCAGTTAGTAAGAAAAGAAATATGATTCAGATCAACAACCATTTTAGAATTATGATCAATAATGAACACCCAAATATCAAAGAGCGATTCAGAATGGAAAACCTCCATTTGCAGGCCAAAGGACTGGCGAACCAGAACTTAGCAGCAAATTGACACCGGAAAACTAGATGAACCGAGGTCTCATTATTAGCTCCACAGTGATCACAAACTGGATTAATGTTCATGTCTTCTGACTAAATTTACTTTGCTTGATAGAAAATTATTTAGGCAACTCTATAAGAAATCATTAATTTTGGGGGGAATTTTAAGTTTCCAAACCCTTTTCTCAAACATCCCTCCTATCATTAGAACTGCTCCCTTGCCTTGGATAAGATCTACGCAGCAGACCATATTAGATATCAGCACTGCAACATCATAACTAGACTTGATCGAATAAATACCATTCTTCCCATAATGCCACCTGATATGATCCTCTAAACCAACATGACTTATTTGAATAGGGCAGATACATCGACGCCCTCTTGACACAAAGACTCCTGAATCTTGTCAATATTCCACTCTAAGCCATTGTCACACATAAGGTCCCACACAACATGAATCCTATTTATCGTGGCCGATAGGACTTTAAAAAATGATCTTGGCACCCTTTCGTCATCCCAAACATGTTTTTTCTCCATGTCACCCATATACCAACGAAGGCCAAATTCAAGAAGCTTACGACTCTCTAAAATACTCCTCCAACCCCACGAGTGATGAGAACCCAAAGAAGCATTTAAAAAGTCAGAGTTTTTAAAGTATATGCTTTTAAATGATATCATGAGTTCTATATGACTTTGTTGGGAATGGAGAGCGATTTCATGGGAATGGAAAATTGATCAAATTCGCGAGGACGCTTGATTTAGACTACAAGAGGTATCTCATTCATTACCTTATATGTTTGTGATATACCTCTTGTAGTATAAATCAAACGTCCTCGCGAAACAGATCAATTCTCCATTCCCATGAAATTGTTATAACGATCAGAAGACTCTAAGATCCGTATCAAGATCTTTCAAGTCAATATTCAACGCACTAGGACGTGTGTGAGCACGTAAAATATAACGAAAACACTTTTTTATTTTTAGATATACTCAACACATGAGATCTAGTGATTTTACTAAGAATGACTTTTTTGAGACGATTCTCTAAAAGAACATGACAATGATTCTTTTATACATTTGATTAACTCTTAATCGTACAAAAATCACTCCTTGAGAATTGAGTTATTCTCTCAACTCTTGATTGACGAACTGATTGTGTGATTCAACTGATTGAACTTTTGAATATCTTAGGCCATCAAAATAATATATGTATATCTTTCTTGATAATGGCGTATCAAATATGTAGGGATGATTAAAAATTACAGATAATATTTAATTTCAAATTATCCAATAATAAGAAAAATCCGTTGTTCAATCTAATAGAACCACCCATCATTGAAATCCCCCATAACAACAAAGTCATATAGAAATTCTTTGACTATGCATATTCATCTGAGTTTGCCTAATGCTATCCATTGAACTAAAATAAACTGAAAAAATTC
This sequence comes from Datisca glomerata, assembly GCA_003255025.1. Classification (NCBI taxonomy): domain Eukaryota; kingdom Viridiplantae; phylum Streptophyta; class Magnoliopsida; order Cucurbitales; family Datiscaceae; genus Datisca; species Datisca glomerata. The sequence continues at coordinate 1,324,547 of QANY01008646.1, forward strand.
TCCAAAAGTGGAAGAAGCATGGTCCCACTAAAAGACCCCAATACCTCCACTCAAACCCCGGGGTTCCACCGTGACGCAACCCGCAGCCCCAATATCATAATCAATTTTCAACCACTGAATTTTCATTTTTAGTTTCTAATAAAAACACAAAATCTGGGGAATGGACTCTACATAATCCTCGTAATGAAACTGCCAGGGGGCTCCCCACATCCTCACAGTTCCACACCAAAACTTACATTAGGAACGTTAGGACTAGTCAGGGTTGGCTGCCTCCACCCATACAGAATTAGAAAATAAATTCGAGGATCAGTTTTTGAACGTTTACTATTGAGGGGGCTAGTCACTTCATGAGCCACTGACCCAAACCCATCAATTTTCCTTTTACCCCCGAGAAGAAGAGTAGGTTATGGACTCAATTAGGCCACCTCATCTACACCCCCATGCTGACCAATCTTAGAAGAAGGGGATAAATTGTCCCGAGTCTTAGATTTCCTAAATTTACCTTTGGATTTAGAATTGATGGGCATATCTCTGGCCTGGAACATAAGTTGGGTTCTGTGAATAGCTTCATCAAGCCCAAAAGGGTCCGCCGGATGAAACCAGAGGCCCAATAGAAAAAGGCCTATCCTGCGCTTGGTCTTGACCCGAACTACCCATATTCTCCCTTAAACTATGACCTACCGCTTCATCAGATTCTATTGCCTCTTTCCTACATGTGTCATTTCTCACAAGAATATTAGAATCCTTATCGTTAGATCCTTTCCTTTCTGATTGAAAATAGGTTCATTATTCTCGGCCATGGATTTTGCACCCGAATCATTTACAGAAGGAAAATTTGCTTGGAAGGGGGGAAGTTTCCTTCTCCATTAATTCCATCTCTATTCCTTCCATAACAACCACTATCATGACTACCCCTATCACCAACATAGTCTTATGGTTGTCGGTTGGTCGCGGTGATTGAGAAGAAGATTGACCCTTGCAAGAGCGGAAATCACAACCACTTTTACGTCTTCTACTCCACGAAAATGGTGAATTTTTTTATTCAAGATATTGATCTAGACCCGAAACAGCTTTCATATTGTCACTACAAGCACAAATTTCCCCAAATTGCTTCACCTACCGGACAAAACCCCTTCGAGTGGAAAATCCTTCCACATCGCCGACAAAATATAGGCATTCTTTCAAATTTGAAATTCATCCACAATTTGCTTCCTTCAAAATGGATAAAAGAACGTATGACTTTATCACTCTTCCCATATTGTTAACTATTAATTCACCCACCCTATTACTTTGGCATTCTAGCGGAAGTACATGAATTTGGACACAAAAACCTTCAACCAATAATTCCTGGAGATCTAGAGATAACCCCTGCCTCCAACACTGAACCACAAACAATTGTTCTTCAAAAAGCCAAGGCCCATTATTGATGATTGCCAGAAGAACATTCTCTGATGTAAAAAAAACTTAAAATAAATCATTATCCACAACCACAACTCTAATCTACTCAGTTAAGTTCCAAGCCTTAGAGAAAACCCTCTTCAGACTTAATAAGGTCTACTTACGTCTACTGATAAGTCTGCCAATCAAGCTTAGAGAACATTCCTCAATTTTTCTGAATGTTTCCTCTCTGGGAATGACGATTTATAGAGATTCCTCCTTAGTTAATTTTCATTTTCCAAAGCTTCATAATAATTCTTCTTCAATTACAAGTTCACGGGAAGGACCCGATCCACCATAAGCATTTCCCGGCATCTTCACCGTTGAAAGGACTCAGCAAAACTACTCTCTAAGAAGAGAGAAAACTGTATATAAACTGTAGGTGTTCGCCCCTGAATTTTTTCGTATACTTCCACCCAACATATATTTTGTTTTAATTGTCTTTCTCTGTATGTTTTAGGACGTACATTAGAGGGGCAGATTTTGTTCTATGCAACACAAATTTGTTTTTAACGTAAATTTAGTTTTTACATGTAAAAATTAGCTAAATAAATATAGTACGTGTGTGAGTGTGAGTGCAAACCAATCGAGAAGTGATGTCAATAGATGTTTTGACATTTTACCATAACTAGTAGAAAATCACTTGCTTCGCACGTGATAACACTACTACAATTTTGACTTTAGATGACATCATTGTATTAGATTTTATGACAGTTTTCTTAAACCTGTTAAATACAAAAAGGCTTTGGAGTGTAAAAAATTTGATGTTTGGCTAACATGATAGGTTTTACATTAACTGTCATAAATATCTTACCTAATATGACACATTCTTTTTCACTGTCATTAAATTTTCTTTAATTACAAAATTTCCATTGTATATAGTCCCCTAAATAACCCTAACCCTTTCATTTCTCTCAAACTGGCGAGTGCAGCTCTCTCACACTCCCTCAAATTCCTCGACTCCATCTCCCTCTCCCTTCATCCTCGTCACCGACCATCTTGTCGGCTACTGCCAATACCTCTCTCTCTCTTTCTCTCTTTCTCTCTCTCTCTCTCTCTCTCTCTCTCTATTTCGAGGCTCTATAACCCTTATCGTTCAGTGTTCTATATGGCTTTTCTTGTATCTTTCCCAGTTTAGGTTAGGGTTACTCCTCTCTCAGCCTCTCTCTCTATTATTGTTCGTCTCTGCTACTACTCGTCTATGATCTTTTCTCTCTTTCAAATCTCAGCCTCTGGCGTTGGTTCTTGCACTCTCGTGGTGAGTTTGTAGTTTTTGTTTCAGATTTATTTAGTGTTACTTGTTGTGATTTAGTTTTATCGAGATCTGAGGTTTAGATTTTGAGTTAGAGTTTAGTTTTTCTTGATTTATTTAGAGTTTAGATGAAACTGAGGGTTTGCGTTCGTTATTCTGAGCATGTTTTATGTTTTTTTGGCTTTTGAAACTATACAAACACGCTTTTTTTCAAAAAAAAAAATTGAGGCGATTGTAGATTGACGGAATTGCAATTTTTGGTGCTGACACTCTATTGGGCACAAGTTTACCAATTGAAAGTGAGCTTCAATTTCTTCTGGGTAGAGAACTAGTTTTTATTAATTTTAAAATGGTGTTTGTGGATTAAATGTTCTGTTTTGATTTCAATTCTCTAGTTTTTAGTAATTTTGAACTGTGGTATCTTCGATTTCTTCATTATCTGATTGAATCTTACTCTTATAAGGCCTCTTTCACTTTCGATATTACCGTGTTCATATTGTTTGTTCAATAGTGATGGCTTTCAAAATGTTATTGGAATGTAATTTTGTTGCAATTTCTTTATAATTTCTGTATTTCTGGATAGTTCTTAAGCTGCAGGAAAATGGAGTTTAGATGAATTCTACACGATAGTGCTGACATTCTATCGTAAAGTCTATTTTTCTACTTATTATAACATCTATCCTATAGCTATACAAACCAATTCTGTTATTACTTTATCAGAATTGCATTTCTCTAGAAGGTTTTAAGCTTTAGTATAACCTTTGACATTGAATTATGATCCATCTGTCGCTACATTGATTATTAGAGAATTCCATGTCTATGTATTGGATAGTTGAGTGAAGTTTGCTAAATTAGGATCTTGGGTTATTGCAGTTTGAATATTATGTTATTTCTTTAGTTATTTAAGCTTTTCATCTGTATTGATCGGTAATGAGAACAGAGTGCTCTGCTCTCTTTGGTTTATTCTATCATTACTTACTCTATTAATCTTAATATTAATTATTATCATAAACTTCTCTCTCTCTCTCTCTCTATTTTTCACAGAAAATAAAATGGAGGAAATCGAAAGCTACAACATACTTCAAATACACCATCTTCACATTGAAGGATGAGGTGATATTCTCTCTCTCAATCACTAATTATGCTTCTTAATTATTACTTAGATTATGATAATTTTATGAGTGTCTGTTTGGAGATGACTTAGTTTGGGATTAATGATTTTAATTATCTCACATGGATTAGTTTTCCATTATCCAAGTGTTTTCAAGAAATCATTCAAACTATAAGTTTAAATGCACAATTTCTTCCCCAATTGAGGAAACAAACCATTAAGTATGTCCCATTTTTTTTGCTTTATTAGTTACCTTTGACCGGATCTCTATAAATTTCAAAGTCAAGAAATCTTTTGATTCCTTATTTGAACTTTCTCCTTTTTCTGATATCTTTTTGCGAGGCAGATTAAGTTTCATCCACTCTATATGTGTGATTTAATGCTTCCCCCTGCCACCATATTGTCTCATATATATTCTTTTGTGGTAGCTATTTGAGAGGCATTTCGAGTGTAGGGGAATTAAAATTTATTGTCTTTGTTTTTTACAAGAGAATGATAGAAGTCTTAGATTCCTTAGAAACAGATATCTCCCTTCTTTCCGTGCTCTACAGATAGAAGGTTATTTTAACTCAGCTAGGATGCTTCTTTTTCCATGCATAATATGATAGTCCACCAATTTATGTGAGCATATTAACTTAAGCAACTTTGAGAGATTAGCTGTGAAGGAAATATATGATATTGATTCTGTAGATCTTGCAATCAGCTTGGATTCAGTTGGTCCTGGGGTTTCTTATGCCTTTTTCACAAACTTTTCAATGATCTTTGTCAACGAGGTTTGTACACTTGTCTCATATTAGTACTCACTGGTACTCTCAGTTTGTCCAAAATCACCAAAAGTTTGCTCACTCACATTTTTATCTCTTCTTAGTGATGGCTTCTTGTGAATTAAATATCACATATTGATTTGTTTCTCTCAAGTTGCTCCCAGATTGGAGATGAGACATTTATAATAGCAACTTTAATGGTTATGCATCACCCAAAGCCCAATGTTTTATCTGGTGCCCTTTCTGCGTTGATTGTAGTGACAGTAAGTCAACAGATCGTCTGTTGAAACTTGGCAACCAGGACAAGTTTCTTATCTGCTACTGTGGTGCTTTTGTTAATACATTGGCTTAGTGTTCTTGCCACATGGTTTTGCGACAACCATTGAGAATATTACAAAACTCTCTCTTGTTTCTTTATATAGTAAGAATCTAAGACTAATTTTCTATGTGCCAATTAGGTACTTTCTACTGGATTAGGCAGGATTAGTCCAAATTTGATATCAAGGAAGCATACAAATAATGCAGCAACAAGTATGTAATGAAATAGTGAATTTTTAGCGCTATTTGTTTCTAGTTATAATATTATCTTCTGATATGTTCTCTTTAAGGACTCTTAGTATAATGATTTGATTTTAAGTTTTAACTACGTATATCATATTGTTTTGGTAATTCCCTCATGGACCCCCTATTCGTTTTGTTGAACATTTATTGTTTCGGATACCCTTTTCTCCTCAACATTAATTCTAGATCTATATCCATTTAGGAACAGTGAGATTCTCACTACATACTTCGCATCATGCTCCCAATTTTACATTTTTCTAGTATGACTTTGGCATATTATCAATAATTTTGGTTTAAGTTTTTGTGTATTCTTGTACATGCAATCCTTTATGCATTTTTAGGATGCGTTTACTTTACATTGCTTGGAGATCAAGATCAAATACAAAATCTTCTCATGATTCTGCATTTTGAGCTATAAAGTATGGGTGGATTTCAACTTTTGCATGCTCATTAGAACACAATTGCAACTTGTAATGCAAGAACATGTTGGAGGGATGTCATGGGAAGGCAATGCCTTTCCATGACATTTTTTTAAAAAGAGTAAGGGTACCTTTAATGACGGAGAATCCCCATCATCTATTTGCTTTTTCCGGCACCTATGATGATGGATAATCCCCATCATCTATTTTCTTTTCCCGGCATCTATGATGACGGGTAATCTCCGTCATCTAATATTACTTTTTACGGTATCCTATATTGACAATTTTTGTTTAAATGACTAAAGATGACAGTTTGATAGATGACAGTCGGTCAGCAGTCAATATAGGACTATAATGATGACTTTTACCCATCATCTAAACCCTATTTTGTAGTAGTATAAAATAAATTAAAAATATAATGCAGAACTTAGAGGTAGTATTAAAGTTTAAATAAGTGTAAAAAATCATTGAAAATTATTTCAAATCAAAATTGATAATATTAAAAAACATTATACATAGATTTACAACAAAATATGTTGTTTGAATTATAGGTTGGTTTACAAGAGTTTAACAATTTATTGTAAGACTTAGTAACATCTCTAACTCTTAATCCAATTCAGTTACACATCGCACTAAATTATTTTGAGAATGTAAATGATAAAAATTGTTAGTTTTCTTAAGTCATAATAGAAAGCTTTATTATATGCTACATGTTAGTAGAAAGTTTTAGCTATAGAATAATTCTAATTTTCTCTAAAGCGAAATCATTTAGTAAGCAGTAATTTACAATATAATAAGACTACTTATATAATAAATTTAACATCTAAAAAAAATTGGGAAATGCTTAAATTTGAGAAACTTATAACTACAACGTGCAATAACATTTTATTTAAAAAATCATCAAGTTGGTACAATACCCACTATTTTAAGTTAATTTCCATAATCACTCACAATTTTAATGAATTATCATATAATTACAATTTGGTAAAATGAAAAACTAATTACAAAAACAATAAATAAAAATTTAGGTTCAATGTTACACATAAATCCAAAAAAAAAATTACTTACAATGATAGATATCATGAAACTAAAATTTAAAATTAAAGGTCAAGTAAGGGATAAATAGGGCAATCAAAAGTTTCTCCTCACCCAAGTTTTTTTTATATAGTTATTATTTACAATATAATAAGACCACTAAAATAATAAATTCAAAATCTACAAAAAAGAAATGGGAAATTCTCAAATTTGCTGTAAAATTTAAAAATAATATATATTACTTTGATCAAATATTAAGTTCACTGTCATTATTTAATATTACATAATTAAATAAAAATGTTAGTGAAGTTTTAATTAAACGCAACAATCTCATCAAGTCAATTAGAAATATATATGAATTATGTAAACATGTACATTGCATTGTATTATGCTCTAATTGCAATTATTTTCACTTTTATTGAATTTCCAAAAAATATTTCTCTATCATTCACCATGTGTAATTAATATAAATTATACTGTACAAATTATATTATTATAATAAATCATAATTATTATCATTAAAATGTAGGTGTCATTAAAATATAATAAATGTCTGGTGTCATTGAAATATTTCAAAGTAAGGTTTTGCCAAACCATATATTTACATGGGTAACTTAATCTTTTCTCTTATAAAGTATTATATATTTACAATATGTTATTCGTCAATGAAATTTGAGAACAATCACTTAAAATAAATGTCGAATAAAACTCGAACACTCAAGAAATCCGTCGGACAATTCCATACGTCTAACCAAAAAATCATTTCTTCTTCCTACTTTTCGATCTTCCCATTCATTACCCGCGGACCCTTCTTCCCCTAATTCTTCCCATTCTACCAACGAATAATCTAGAATAAGTTACAAATCCAGATAAACTAATTGTTCTCCATTTCGAAATGTATTGAAGCATTGGGTAGTAAAAAAAGTGGGATGCTATATTTCCAAGATTGGATTTCGAATTGACTGCCATTAATATGTATGTCACATTAACTCCTTCAATGGGGGTCTCATAGTTAACTAACAATAGTACTACATTGAAAACATGTTTTAACTAAAATGTATAATTATAAACCTAATGTAATCTTGATTGTTAAGCATGATTATATGAGAAAAAAAAAAGATAATGGGAAAAAAAAAAGAAGAAGCAACAATTGTTTAATGTTAAAACCTTACTTCGAAACAAGACATTTTAATTAAATTAAAAGACCAACTGCATATAGAGACAGCTTACCAATTCTACCTCCAATGACATATATTGTCATTTCCAATATGACATTATACCCAACATGATCATCTCCCCTCGTCTACCATATCATAAACATCATTAATTATACAACCAATCTCTCTCATATATTATAATAAGTTTTTTAAATATAAAAAAATGATTAATCAGCTTCGTCCTCTCTACCCCATAAAAAAATATATACATAATACAATCACACATGCATGCATTTATAAATTTAGTTTCATATTTAATTATTCAGGGAGTAACATATTAAATTTAGAGATCGAATTCTTTAATCAGACAATCAAAATGAATTTCAGAACTAAATATTAGTTATATACCAACTTTATATTTCCCTCAAAATCTGGCGTAATGGATATCGTGTCAATTTGAATAGATTAGGAAGATTTTCTTTTCTTTTAATGGGTTTTGATATTTGATTTAGAACAACATTAAACTGAATTTTATTTCGAACCAAACTAAGCCAAACATAACTGATTTAGTCGGTTCTCTAGATGTTTTCGGTTTGATTCATTCCAAATAAATTAAATAACTAAGGTTTTGGTGCGGTTCATATTTTTTATTGAACTTTGACCGAATGAAATTAAAACTTGAGTTTTCTAATAGTTTTTAAATTTTATTATATAATTTCATATTAAACCAAATCAAACCAAAGCATTTAATTTTCTATTTAATTTTTTTACTTTCATGATGTGTTTTTTATTTTTCAAGTTATAACTTTATATGAAAACTACTAAGTATGTTGAAATTTCAAAATTTGCATGTTGAAAGTTTAAAAAAAAAATTCATCACGAGAGTTGAATTATAAAATCGAATCAAAACATTCAATTTAATTTCACGATTCAATTAAGTGCAGCATTAGTGTCAAACTGAAACTTTGATTTAATTTAATTTTTATTAAAAATCGAATCGAATTAAAACGTGCTGAAAACTTTTCTCTTTAAAAAAATCTAATATAATTAATAGGGAGGGATATTATTATTTAATAATAAGCCTACGTAATTGAGAAAGTTTTGTGTTCGCACTCCTCTCTTTTTATATGTAAAATTTATTATACAACTATGTTGAGATTGATTTTGATATCATATATAATATTCAATTTCATATTTTACATTTAACTTACAGTTAATATTATGTTTATTCATTTAAGTTATATCTAGATATCATACATAAAATTAGAGTTTCTATTCATGAACAGAATTTTATGCTTATAAAAATGGCTACGCTAAAGGTAGCAGTAGTTGCTAATATTTAAACGTGCTTAATTAAAATTTAATCTTTTTTTAACAAAAATTATGAATGTCGGTCCAATTTAAAGCAATAAAACTGTGATTGGATTTTGATAGATTCCGGGTTAGATACCTAATATGCTATTATGTTAGAACACTGTACCAATTAACTTAATTTGACTACGAAAATGATGTTCAAACAATCAAATTTGGTTTAATAAATGCAAGGTTCATTTTTCAATTGTTGTTGTGCTCTTCTACTAAAAAACTGGATCTAGCACTTACTATTTTCATGACATGGATATGAACGTCACATGTGATTATTAATACACCTTATAATTTAAAATTTAATTTTTTTATAGGTTCATTTTTGCCGTAGAAGTTAAAAGAGTTTTGAGACTCTATACACACAGTTACATCAATAATCTTGCTAAGTAATGAAATGCTACATCGCGATTTTTTACTCAATATTTTCTTTAACTCTCATTGTAATTTGTTTAAATGACATGCATTTCTCTAGCTTCAAAATGACAAACAAATCCATTCTGTCTAAAAACCTGCTACTTAGGTCTGAAAAGATAAGACTATCCCTATAATCAATATAATCCAATTATTGTCACTGAAAATCTCAACAATGAGGTGCCATGCAATCTCCTCTCCATGTATGAGTTCTCTCGGACGGAAACTTGTACAACACAGACAAAAAACTGTGAGACGAAGAGAACCGGGGTGGTCTCTTCGTCAAAGAGTCTCTGATGCCTAAGTCAGTATTCAGTTGATATTACGACATAATTTCCTTAGGAGAAAATAGGCGAATCTTGTATCATTTGTAGATGGGGTACTTATATCAAAGCCTTGGAGGAGGAAGTGTGTCGAAGAAGCCTCTTAGAGGCGTGTTGGAGAAGTTTTGTGAGACACGAAGCTTGCCTTGACTATTGTTGTTTAGACGGAAAGGGAGGCGATCTTGACATAAAGCAATAAGCATTTATTGTTGATGTGCTTTTGAGCGATGGTTCAGAGGCTAATTTGACATTCTGTCACGACGGTTAGACCTGTTGGGTGCTATTTTCGGCGGGTAATGATGGCCTTACACTCTGAATTATTCGAGCTCCCTTGGCACGCTTTATTCTTGCTCTCACATATGCTCGGGGCTGTGTAACTTGAGCACCCTTGATAGCGGTTAGGTAAGGTAAGCTCTTTTCCTCTAAAACTTCCCTTCTCCTGGAGCTCCCTAATGTAGCGTGACATGTATCGTTAGATCGTTGGTGCTCAGAAAATACCCATAACAATCGCCCCTAGTCGAGGACTAGGGTGGCTTTTACTTAGCCATGTCTGAAGACTTCATTACCTGAACTCCTCATATGAGCTGCTTTTGTGTTGCGGTAGGCTAAGAGTTTCACTCATCCCGGGTATTTCACACTTGCGTTTAGAATTTGTTTCTTAGAGAGGATTCCACCGAATGAAATCAATCGCCTCTCTAACCTTTGTCACGACTTCTGCATGCTTCATTTCACCTTTCCCATGCTTCAACACCATTACCCTCCTGGGAGTGGGGGCATTAATGGTGCGTGGGTAAGCACAAAAGGAGCCTAATTCCTGGACGTGTCGCTTCATTCCAGATGCGTCATTTCACTCCTCAGTTGATTGGATGTCATTTGGTCTTCCAAAAATCTCTCGTTGATTTGTAAAATGGTCACTTATAGGTCATAAGATGGCTTCAACAATCACTATTACAATCGATTTAAATACCCCTATTAAATGAGCGGTTCCCTTCTTCAATCAGGGCCTATAAATAGGCAGTCTTCTTTCTCATTTCCTTCATCCTTGCATTCTTTACAGAGTTGAAACTCTTGTCAATCATTATCCTTGCCCTCGATTATTCTTTTTTGAATAATAGTAATCCTTCCCCTTTCTAGGGCTTCCTCCATTATGGAGGTTCCCCTTTGTCCGTGTTAGCTACCCGCTCCGAGTTGTAGAAACATCATTCTAGAAAAATGTCTCGGTCGAGCTTTTAACTTGGTTCGGATAAGACCTTTATCCTGAGCTATGTAGTTATTCTGACTATTATGTCGATCATTATATCCCTACTAACTTTATGGACCTGAGCTTGTGATCTCGAGCTGGAGAGGGACTTAAACATCATTGGGTGGACTTGATCTTGTCCAACGAGTTCCCCATTCGTAGGTTGGGGGTCGTACAGAACTATCGTGACCTTTATGAAGCCTTCTGGTGTGCTTTCATTCTGGAGGTCTGGTTGGACAGTCCTACCTCAAATTGGGAGTTACCATTATTGTTGACGATTAGTTAAGCATCCTTATATTGGGCGTGTCTTGGTCGAGTTAGAATGCAAGCTAAAAATCCTTTCCCTTGGTACTTTGTCAAATGCCTTTCCTTTATCACATATCCAAGCATTCTTTTTCTAGATGAATCCTCGAGCCGAAGCGCTCATCAGATGGACTTATCTTTGACTTTCAAGCTATAATGTCTGGTAGATATCTTTGTCCCTGGTGTCGAGATTACCTTGGCTGAAGCTTTTCCTTAACCTTGTCAGTCGGACATGAGTGCTCGACGGTCATTTCTTTCCTTGGTCTAGCTGGTGTGTTCTTGCTCCGGCTGGACCCTTGTTCCTATCTCTGAGCATTAGTGCTTGGTAAACATCTTTCCTTGGTGTCTACCCAGGCGTGCCTACTCTGGCTAGACCATTGATCCCATCTGCGAGCATGAGTGCTTGACAAACATCTTTCCTTGATATCTAATCACGCGTGCCTGCTCTGACTAGACTCTTGATCTCGTCTACTAGCATGAGTGCTCGACATATATCTTCCCTTGATATCTAGTCAGGTCTTCCCACTCTAGCTAGACCCTTGATCCCGTGTGCGAGCATGAGTGTTTGGTAAACATATTTCCTTAATGTCTAGTTAAGCATGCCTGCTCTGGCTAGACCCTTGATCCCGTCTGCGAGCATGGATGCTCAACATACTTCTTTCATTGATGTCTAGGCAGACGTACCTGCTCTGGCTAGACCCTTGATCCCACCCATGAGCTTGAGTGCTCGACACACATCTTTCCTTGATGTTTAGGCAGGCGTGCCTGCTCTGGCTAGACTCTTGATCCTGTGTGCGAGCATGAGTGCTCAGCAGCCACATTTCCTTGATGCCTAGCCATGCATGCCTACTCTAGATAGACCATTGAATCTCGTCTGACAAGCTGAGGTGCTCGACAGACACACTTTTTACTTTGATATATAGTTAGGCATGCCTACTCTAGCTGGGCCCTTGAATTACTTATGACGAGCTGAGGTGCTCGGCAGACATCACTTTTTGTTTAATCCTGAATGTCAGGTTAGAGCACTCGCTAGCCATCAATTTTTGTTTAATCCTGAATTCCAGGCTATAGCACCTTGCCAATCGTCACTTTTTGTTTAGTCCTGATTATCGAGTTAGAACATCTCGTCAATCATCACTTTTTATTTAATCCCGACTGTCAGGCTAGAGCACATTGCCAATCATCACTTTTTGTTTAATCCCGACTGTCGGGCTAGAGCATCTAGCCAGTCATCACTTTTTCTTTAATCTTGACTATCAGGCTAGAGCACTAATCATCACTTTTATTTAATCCTCTATCATATGTTGTAAAAGAGTTGATCGTTTCCTTTTATTTGATAAACATTGTTAAACACATGATACTTGTCGCCTGTTACACCTTGGTGTTGCTGTTTTAAAAGAAAACAACTTCTTCTACTCATGGTTGGGGGAAAACCAAAGTGGAGAATCGCTCTCAAAATAAATCTTGTGCAACTTATGTGCATCAATTAAATTCATACCTTCCGATCTCAGTGCCTCCTTCAGGATTGGAGAATCTGAAAATCCTAATTAGCTTCGTGATTATGATATGCCCTCGAAGACGAGTGGGCTCCTTATTTCCCAAGTTACATCTTAGCATCAATGGCAGGGTCTCTCGAGCCCCACATTTTGTTCATGGGCAGATGTGAGTTCATCATGATCCTTCCTCTCTAACTGTTTTGGCTGGAGTATGACCAATCATCTTGGTCCATCAAGTCTTTCCTGGGTGGTGCGCCAGTCACATGCTCATTTCATGTGGTTTGATCTGTCTAGCACATGGGCTTGGTAGGAGTAAAACTTAATCCTCTCACCAGGGCTTCATGTCACAGCTTGGCTTGCGAGCCTGTGCGCTAGTCCTGTCAAGGTTTTCGTCCTTCCGTTTCACTCGAAGTGAGATTTGAGATGGAAGCCGCATAGCCCAAGTTTGTATCTCACTCGTGGCGGGGGGATGATCCCGGACCCATTCATCCGTTCTTCCTTTCACCTTCATTAGATCTTTGCAAAATCATTGATGGCCAAGAACGACACCGGGGATTTAGATGGAGGGTGGTCCATCGATACTTCCCTTCACCTTCTACCATTACTAATATACCGCCCTCAGTGGGTCCTTTGGGGTTCTTCGCATTCATTTACTCGCCGACGACTTTATTCTACTCCTTCGTCTTCTAGTGATGACCCTAACGAGAGCCTTACAAAGGGATAGGTCATCCATCCTTAGTCTGGCTTTGTGTTGATTTCGGCTTCACCGAGAGGTGGCACTCTTTCTGAGTCAGAAGGTCATTCTGCCCTTCCCTGGGTGATTTTTCTCGAGGGTTTCGTGAATGCCTGACGATCATGTCTGTGAGTCTTTGAGTTATGGGGAAGGACCATTTTTATGCAAGAGACCGTTATGACCCGAACGGTTACTGGCACGCCTTTCCACCCCTTCCTGGTTACCTTGGAAATTACACCCACCATGTCCTTCTTCCTCTGTCGGGTGATTGCCATGGCGACATGAGGTCCATCTTCTGGCAGGGGGAAACATGGATCCTTCCTTTTGTCCCAAACTTCATCGGTGTAGAGTACAATACTTGTTCTCTCCTTGAGGGAAAAAAAAGGTTCCAAGTACTTTGAACAAGAATGACACCAACTATTGTTACCAAAAATCTCAACAATGAGGTGGCATGCAATCTCCTCTCAATGTAGAGGTCCTTTTGGGTGGGAACCTGCACAACACAGACAAAGAATATTAAGGCGAAGAGAACCGGGGGGTGATCTCTTTATCAAAGAGTCTTCGATGCCTAACTCAGTATTAAGTCGATATTCTGACATAATTTTCTTAAGGAATAATAGGCATACCTTATACCATTTGTAGATGGGGTATATATACCTGAAGCCTTGGAGGAGGAAGTGTGTCAAATAAGCCTCTTGGAGGCGTGTTGGAGAAGTTTTGTGAGACACGAAGCCTGCATAGACTATCGTTGATTGGACAGAAGGGAGGCGACCCTTACATAAAACAATAAACATTTGTTGTCGATATGCTTTTGAGGCAATGGTTCAGAGGCTGATTCTGACATTTTGTCAGGACGATTGGACTTGTTGGGCGCTACTTTTGGAAGGAATAATGGCCTTACGTCTGGATTATTCGAGCTCCCTTTGCATGCTTTATTCCTGCTCTCACATATGCTCTGGTCTGTGTAACCCGAGCACCCTTGATACTGATTATGTAAGGTCAGTTCATTTCCTTTGAAACTTCCCTTCTCCTGAAGCTCCCTAATTTAACGTAACATGTGTCTTTGGGTCATTGGTGCTCGGGAAAACACTCATAACACCAACTATTTTTCTAATCTGAAGCGCAACCCAACCTGGGTTATTTCAGGCTGAGGTGGATTCTAGTTTGAATATAAAAATGAGTTATTTTAACATTTTCATAATTTAAAAATGAAGGTTAATTTTGATATCACACGTTACTCAAACGTTGTTCAGTTAAAATTTTATGGTTTTAAATTTTTCTATCATTGAAACCTAACTTGAAAGTAGGTGCATGACATTTTTTAAATTTGATATGTGTCTGTATCATTTAAATAAAATTACATGGTGTGTCAAAAAAAATTTCTTAACGGAAATAAAATAAAGTGAACGTACATTAGTCACCAGAGTATATATCATGATTAATTCCAAATTTGTCACGGTATAAACCTTGTCATTGGTCAAATTAATTTAAAATTAACCTCAAATAAAAGATTTAAAACCTGATTTTGTGACATTGAAAATCATGATTGCTTTTTACCGCTGTCATGTTGCCACATGCCTTGAAATTTAGGACCAAGTCCCACAAAAATCCAACAAAACCACTTGCAATTAGCAATATACATTAATTTTTTTGGAAACAAATTGTCCTATTTTTGAATTACCTTGTATAACTCATGTCCTATTGTTTAAATCTTCTTAACTGTAACCAATTCCTTCGAAACATTGTTTCTGCAGTTAAAACCATCTGTTTATTCTAGGTAGAAAAACTTCTGAAAAATTAAAAATACGAGTTTTATTCCTGACATTAAAATCATTGATTTATCTTGTGCTAGGATATACGAGTTTCATAATATTATTAATGGAGTTATGTCTAAATTAATCGGCATGTAAGTAAATATGAAAAAAAAGCCATGTGCATTTTCCAATCGTCCTTACTATTCCATTGAATTGTCGGCACCATGTCCCCAATCAAAATTCGTGTTTGGGTTTGAACCACCCTTTTAATTATTTTATAATTCAAAGTCCCTTATTTTAATAGTTGTGTAAGTTCCTTAACAACTATTAAAAAAAATTAAAATTTGGTCAAATTAGTGAAATTCTTACTTTAACTTCTCTTTTAGCAGAAACCATTGATATATCTTCTCTAGAACTTCCCTTTTGATATATCTTGTATGATTTCTCCTTTAGAAATGTTCCAAATTAGAATTCGATCAAATTCATTACAATCTTTTTTTAATATACCCTCATTATTTGGAAAATAAGAAGTTCAACAAAAGGCCCAATGTACATGTTATTGTTGGTTAAACTAATTAAACTAAGAGGCCTTTTACTATGAGAAATCGAGCTAGACTACGGTGTTAAAGTAATTAAACTAAGTGGCCGTTTGCTTTGAAAAATTGATGCGTAATTATTAATAAGTTTGATTATGCATACTGATCAATTAATCTACATCACAATGAATGAAAATTTATAATTATTACATTGATATTTATATAATTTTGTGGGAAACTTGTATAGTCGGCTTGAAGTTAATACTTAAAAACTCATTTAGTTATATTACGCTCATAATAGTTTGCAATTTTACATGAATTTGTAATGTTGGATTAAAATATTAAAATGTTTGATTTTCATTTTTACCAAAATTTAAGATTTTGGATTAATTTAATGGAATCAATTCTAATTGATTATAAATTTAATCATGTAATTTTTATTAACTTTGTAAACTTACAAATAATTAATAATGGAGTAAATCTGGATTTTCTTATTTATAAAGGTAAACTACCACTACAATAAAAGCGGTCATCAAAACGAATTGATTTGTCTTTACTTGTTTCATTAGTAATTTTTTAACGACAAAATTGTGTTGTAAGCTTATCACTGAAACATTTTACCGTCAAATAAAGTTTTATTAACTAAAATTTTTCAACGATGAAATCTGTTGCATCACTGATAACTATTAGTGACAACATTTGCACGCTGCTCAAAGTGTTTTGCGACGAAATTCATATCGTTTATGGGAGGGAAATTAAGATTGAAATGTGATAGGTAACATAGCAATCCTCGATACTGTTATAAGTTGAGAATACTATATATGATACCGTCTTACATTTTAAATTATTGTGTATGAATAGTCACATACCGGAGATGATGACACGTTGTATCAATGAGGGCAATGACCCTATTTGGTTTTATAACTTTAATATATTATGTTTAACAACTTACATTAAATTTATCAAAACAATATTTTATTTGTCTCTTTCAAAATTGTAAATTATTAAATTATATTGTATATACCCCTTCAAATTTATAAAATAATCAAACTGTATGTTATTTACCATACTCAAATTTATATTTGCCTCATTTGATTTTCAATTAGGAGCTATAGTGCTAGCCTCCCCGCTCGTGCCGATGTCCATCTCCCTCCTCTATTTACTTTGTGACTTATTCCAAAAATTCCTTATTTTAAGTAAGGTCTCATTCAACGGTCTCTATGAAATAACTCATTTTTCGCACGTGCATCTATCTCCCGTCTGAGATCTATGATCTTTATTGCTTTAAGACGTCCCGTCCTTTACTAAAAAAATACGACCGACGATACACACAAATATGTGAGATGCTCAATAGAGGTTCTCTATATTAAAGAGTGAAAGTGAAAGTCTCTATTTACATAACATAAAAGATGATAATGAAGGACGAACACCCAATTCATACATCCCGAACAAAGAGCTAACCTAATGAGATGTATTTGAATAAAATAACGAACTCAACCTTCATAATATGAAAAGTAATAATTCCTTTATTTAATTATGATGCCAAGTAATAGGAACTTGGAAACATTTTTTCTCCTTTTTTGGAAATTTTTCTGGCCTCTACCAACAGTAGGTTGCACCATCTCTATTGAAAAAAGTAAGCAGGGAATCCCACACCTCCAGACTATTCGCACGTGGGACGACTTTCTCTACGGCTTGGAGCTCGCCACGTATGCAATTAACTACTATACAGCGTCACACGTGCTAAACTGTCGGTGGCAGCTGCATACGGAAGAGCCTCCGATCAATGAAAATATGGAAGAAATTGATTTTGATTGCATAGAAAACTGACACGTGGCGATAAAGTGACATAAGGGATTCCATTTTCTCGCTCATCGGTGTGGTCCAAATCCACTGTCATTGTCTATTTATTACTCTCTTTTCTCATTTCTTTAATTTTCTTAATATTTTATTTGATATTTTTATTTTCAAAATTACTTTAAAATTTTTAAAATTTAAAAATAATGAGAATCTTATTTAAACTCACTATTTTTAGATTATGAGGATGTACTTATTAATTACATCAATTTAATTTATTATTTATTATTTCTTAATTAATTAGTCTTTAACATGATCACGTTGTATTGTATATTGATTTTTTTTGCATGAACACAAATTCACAGTTTCATTGATTTAATACTAAATTCTCAACAAATTTAATAAATCCACCTGAAAAAATAGAATCTTACATGCCAAATTTATTGTACCTTCATGTCATAAAGAAAATATTGATGTGAAGGAACAAAATGCTTTTTAGTCTTTTTATTTCACACCCACTTTCAATTTAATTTTTATAATTTTAATTTTCATAATTTAGTTATTATACTTTTGATAAATTGGCCTGTGAAGTGTTGGAAGACGGTCAAAGAAGAAAAAATAAAATTTAGAAGTTCTCATTTTACCCCTGCGCAAATTTGTTTATTAGATGTTGGTATAACACTCTGAAGTTAATATTACAACTTGTTAGGTTAGGTTCTAACAAAAGATTTTGACTAAAAATTTCGAACAAATTTAATAGAAAAATTTAAAGGGTGCAATGTTTATGACTATAAGTTTTCTATATTGAAATAACAATATTTTAGTTCATAATTATGTCTCATATATATATTTTTAGAAATACTTATATATATTTTAAACCATATTACATGCATGTATTTTTTGTAGAAATGCTTCCACATAAATCAAAATGTATTTCAACTAATAATATTTATTAATTATATGTAATTTAAAGTAGTATTGTTTAATGCATTGAAATATTGTTAGACGAAACGA
Organism: Datisca glomerata; assembly: GCA_003255025.1. Lineage (NCBI taxonomy): Eukaryota > Viridiplantae > Streptophyta > Magnoliopsida > Cucurbitales > Datiscaceae > Datisca > Datisca glomerata. The sequence goes on from QANY01008646.1 coordinate 1,343,255, forward strand.
AACGCTTCCATACTCACCATAAATCAAACATGCAACTTAGTCAATTTTTTTTGTAAAATTATCAAATTTCCTTAAAAAGAAATCTAAGATCCTAATTTCTATTTATTTCGTCAATAACAAGTTTTACTCTTATGCTTTTCAATCCATTTTAATATAAGTGTAGTCAACCAAAAATATACAAATTGAAAGAAAAATGTAAAATGTAGGACTAAAATCATTTTTCACTCATTCATATAATTGGTCCAATAAAATAAAGTGAAACCAATAAATTAAGGCGTGGAAGAGATTGATGTAATAAAATGTAGGGTAAATATGTTTTTAGTCTTTATTTTGTACCCACAATTTTAGTTTAGTTTCTACATTTTTCTCTCTCTCTCTTAACTTAAATCATTGCTCTTTTAACTTCATTCTAATATTATATTCTTTCCCTCCATCTTTTGTTGAAAGGACTTATCAAATTTAAACACTAGCAATGAGACACATTAGCAATCAGCACGCAAATTATTGACATGCTAGCATATTCCAAAGAAAATGGATGAGAAGACCACATTAGAATAAAATAAAAAATAAAATCTTTTAATTGAAAAAAAAACAGAAATATAATAAGGAATACATCTAAATTAGAGCTCACATAACGAAACTCACAATAGTTTACTCGATCGATTAATATATAAAAGAGGTATTTTTCTATCAATCAATCTCAATCAGACATACTTCAATACTCTAATAAATGTATAAATTTTTTTTTGAAGATCTGTGTTAAATTGAACGTAAGGGAGGGTGTTTAAAACTAAATCTTACATTGAACACATACTTAATATATTGAATATCTATACATATCACAACTTAAACTTTCATGTTGGAAATTAGACCGAGTATTAATGCTTTATGATGAAAGCTTATTTTTTGACACTTAAATGTATGATCTTCTCTTTGAATTGAAAATAATGAAAAAATTTGCTTGAGTTAATCAGGCAAGTTGTTAAAGTGCTTTAAAAAGACAAAAGCAACATCTCTTAAAATGTGATAAATTAAATTAACATAGTTGATTAAGTTAAACAGTCATATTTTAAAGGCTGTGGGTTTAAAAAAAATTATATCTCCTAAAAGGTGAAGAAATCTGGGGGCTTTATGCTTGGCTTGCAAGCACTTGTTAGCACAAGGATAAGATACGGATATAGGGACCGACAATCTTCTTCAAAGCTACTCTTCTTTTTTAACCCAATTTTGATCTTTAAATATAAATGAGTTGTTGTTGTTTTCCTTTCGATTTAATTTATTGCTAACTTATTACGAAAATGGATGTAAAATAATTAAAGGTTCCATTTCAAATAATAAATGGATATTAATTTTAGGGATATAATAGTAATTAGCTTTAAATTTTTTTGAATATAGCGTCTCATAATTATTAAGTGAATCCCTCCTAAGAATGAATCTAATAAATTGATTGTCAATTATTTACGTAATCGAAGTGAGATAATCACAACATGTTTACTTAATCAAACTTGTAGAATTATAAGGTTACTTAATTAAAGGAAAAATTATCTACTTATATGTATATATTTTATTAGAAACATGTTATTCTTAATTTATATTTTAAGACTTCCTTCAAAAAAAAAATAAAACAAATATTTTAAGCTACCGACAGGCGACAAGCTAGTTAGCTGTCCACTCGTTTTTATATTTATTTTCCAAAATTGTTCTCTTATTCTTCATTTCTTCTGGCCCGATTTCTCCAGAAAAATGAGAGAGATAGATAGGCAGAGAGCTTGAGGAAATTTGTTCTTTCGGAAGTTCCATTTTCATCTGTTTTGGGTTTTAATTTGGCACTGATTTTTTCCCACCATTCCCCAGGAAAAATCACGAGCTACAGAGTTAAGCAAGTTCATTTTCCCAGGAAAAAATTATCCGGGAAGCTATTTGACTGCTGAAGAGATCTCTGGTTGGTCTTTTGACTTACATCTAGTTTCCTTCACCTGCTTGGTGATGATTTTGGGGTTTTCGTAAAGAAGAAGAAAATCGAATTGAAGATCTTTAGGCTCAGAGCCTGTTTTTTTTTTTTTTTCATTTTTTTTACTTTGTAAGGAAGCCAGTGATTCTGCAAAGCAAAAGGGTTTGGTGATTGGGGAGAGTTAGTACTTTTGTCCTTCACTACGCGTGGCTGTCTTGTTTGGTAGTCTCTAATGCTGGCGTCAGTGGTTTCTTCATCAACAGGCCCTAACAACCTTTGTCTCAACTGGGTCTCTTTAATTTTCGCCCCAAAATCAAAATCTCAAAGATCTGTGTGACTTTCTGATATTACTTATACACAGAGGGTAAGGTCAACATGATGAGAATGAAGACTAAAATGGCTGGGATGTCACAGATTAATGGTACCTCAGCCGCTGGCGGCGGTGCTGGCGGTGGTGGAGTAAGAGAAGTTGAGGGTAGGCCTTTAGATTGGGAAGTGAGGCCAGGAGGAATGTTAGTTCAGAAGAGAGACAATGAATCTGATAAGGATTCATCCCCTGCTCCTACAATTAGAGTAAGGGTCAAATATGGGTCAGTTTACCATGAAATCACTATCAGTTCTCAAGCTACATTTGGTAAAATTTTAACAACTCCTTTAATTTTTGGTGTTAATTGAAATTGTGTTGGAAACTTAGATGTTTGATGTTAATTACAGGGGAATTAAAGAAAATGTTGGTTGGGCCAACTGGATTACACCACCAAGATCAGAAGCTGATGTTTAAAGATAAGGAGAGGGATTCAAAGGCTTTCCTTGATATTACAGGGGTCAAAGACAGATCCAAAATGGTTGTTTTTGAAGACCCAATTAGCCAAGAGAAACGTTTCCTTGAGATGCGAAGGAATGCGAAGATGGAAAAGGCTTCTAAGTCTATCTCTCAGATCAGCTTAGAGGCTGACAGACTCGCTGGCCAGGTACTTGTTCTTGAAAAACACAATTTCCTGAAATGGGTAAAAGATTAATCTGATTGTTTTGTTTTTTGATAATATTTTTACAAAAAAAATTCTCAAATGGGTAAGATTTTATTTAATTATTTTGTTTTTTTCTGGGTAATGTATAGGTTTCTGCTCTTGAATCAATTATTAGTAAAGGAGGGAAGGTTGAGGAAAAGACTCTGCTTAATCTGATCGAGTCGCTGATGAATCAATTGATCAAACTGGATGGAATTATTGGCGATGGAGATGTGAAATTACAAAGGAAAATGCAGGTAATTGTTTTTGGGCAGGAATTATGTGCATAGAGCAATCGATTAGCTTTCAATTTTTTGAATTAAACAGACGATTAAAATAAATTTATGATTAATTTGAAGGTGAAAAGAGTACAAAAGTATGTTGAAACACTTGATGTGTTAAAGATGAAAAATTCGATCCCAATGCCCAAAACCAATGGAAGCTCAAATGGAAAACTGCAAACAAAGGTGCAAGAGCAGCCACCATTGTCCAATGGACATACAAGACAATCACAAATTCAAGAGCATCAACAGCAACAGCCGGTGCTTAGGCACTCAACGTCTGGGACGGTGGTAACTACAAAATGGGAGACATTTGAATCAACCCCAGCTTCATTAGTGCCACTTACATCTTCTTCAACATATTCATCAATCCCAGGAACAAACCATTCAGTTCAGCCTAGGTTTAACTGGGAGTTCTTCGATTAAACCATATACCAAAAAATATTTTGTAAGTGTATGTGTGTGGATGCGTTATTATTGTTTTTTTTTTGGCTTAAATTTCCAGTTGGTTTGCTCTCTGTTCTTCATTCTTTACTGTACTTAGAATTTGTTTAGCACCCACCCCCTTTATCCTGTTATTCAGTTCACCACTAATAAATGGGGTTACTTGATCTTTGTCTAGTTTTGTCATGAGAAGACGCCTTTTTGCATTGCCATTTTAATAATTCTGCTCTCTCTCTACCGGTAGGTTCCGGTTTTAGTTTTATAGAGGTGGTGATCTTAATCACGATATAAATAAAGTAAGTGAATCATAGTTTCAGGGGGCTCTCAGAAGTTGTGTATCAGAAAAGGAATATTAGTTGAGAAATAATAATGTTATTTTATACTTTGCTTTCTAGTGGGGGCTACAAACTGACAAAAAAAGGGTGTGTTATAAGTGAAAATGGGATGTTTTTGCTAATCATCCAATGATAGAAGGACATGTGTGATAAGTGGGAGGTGAAATGATTACAGCAGGTTAGTTTGACATTGAAGTGAAAAATCATACTTAATTATGATTGTTTTTCCCTAATGACCATTCCAAATTGGGATAATCTTTATTTTCCTCTTCCAAATAAGGTGGATGGTTAAGGGTACTGCCCAAATTAGAAACTAAGCAGCTTGAGTGAATGATAAGTATATTCATAATCATTCATCATGCAGCTCTTCTCGTTTTTGAATAAATAAATATAAACTATAAATTAATTACTCATTTAAAAGAAAAATAAGAAATAAATATAAGGAATTAGAAGAAAAATGAAAAATTATTAAATAATACTATTTAAAAAATGAAATGAATAGGAACAAGATGAAAATCAGAGGACATTGTAAAAAAAATACTTGAATCTGTATATAAATCGTCACACAATGAGGCTGAGTCTAACAGTAATTTGCTTGGAAGCACATTTAGCATTTAAAAGAATTATTGTAGATCACTTTTGTATGTTCAATGTTGTTGCTTGATATATATTTTAACAATTAAAGATAATTCTACAAGAAATATCAATCTAAATATTTTGTGAAATGCTTTCAAATACAAACAAATATGTTTTAGAAAAACATTCAAGTGCTTCACAAAGAATTAGATGTTGAATTAACATATTATCATTTCAAACATATAAAATATAAAATTGTTTTTCATCCACAACTGCCACAGACACATTTGCAAGTGAGTCCACAAAAGAAGAAAAAAACAAATCAAACAGTGTTTTAAAGGCAACACCAGGCACTCGCCTATGGTGAGAGGCGAGGCGAGCTGCCCTGCTCTCGCCTCTTTACCATCTGAGGCGTGCGCCTATCTCGTCATTTGTGCGCCTCTTGCCTCTTGCCTCTCGCCATGTTACCCAGCGATTGCCTTGCTTAAGTCTGCAATTAATGGACATATATATTTGGAAAGAAAATATGACATGCAACAAAATAGGAAAGAAAAATTTCCCATACAAGGAATGAAAAGTTTGCCTTGATGTCGCAATTAATAGATAAAAAAATTTGGAAAGAAAATATGACATGCAAGAAAAGAAAATTGTCCTATAAAATGAAAGAACTTTGCCAAAGGTAAGTTTTTTCTTGTTTGATTTTTCTTCTTTTTCCTGTTCATCTTCTCCATTCTTCTTTCTTTTCTGTATTTTTCCGGTCCTCTTCCATAGGGGAAACTCTGTGCAATTGGACAGAGAACCCTTAACCTTAGAAACTGTTCAGTTGAACAGATTCCCCTAGGGGAAACTCTGTCCAACTTAACAGAGGCAAGGCTCTGTTTTTGCTCCACTGAATAGAGAGGGACGAAGCTCTTTTCAATGAAACAAAAAACCGAGCATTTACATGAAGGATTTTAAGCAGCTTTGTCCTAATATTTTTTGAAACCTCTAAATTAATTAAAAAACAATTCTTTTATTTGTTACTTAAATCTGTTTTTAATTAGTTATTTTATTCTGATAGTTTTTATTTTAATTTGTTTTAATCTTCAAATTATAAATTTGTTTATTATTTACATAGTTGTAGCATCCAATTTGACGTGTGATCTAAAGCTTTTTTTTAACATAAATATCAAATTGCGCTTCTCTGCCAATGCTATTTTATCACCTCTCCCCTCCAGCAACCAGCCATTTTATCACTTCTCCCCTCCAGGCAACCAGCCATTTTATCACCTCTCGCCTCCAGGCAACCAAAAACATTGTTGCCTTGAAGTGTTGCCTTACGCCTTGAAAACACTGATCAAACATTTAGTTGCGGTTATTTAGTGGTTAAACAAGAGCAAAAGATGAACAATGAATAAAATATAAAACATCTCTAACATAATTGTTTTCACTCAAATCATCAAGAATAATCATACAATGATATACTCTTGTCATCTGAAACACTAGCAAGACGACCAGCCCGCACACCAGTCCCACCTGGCGGCCGAAATGCTACCCCCCAAACCTGATCACTATGGTTGCTCATAGTCTGAACAGCTGCTCTCATATTAAGATCCCAAAGCCTCACAGTTCTATCACTTGACCCAGTTGCAATAGCTGCCCTATCAGGGCTCACATCTACACTCAATACCCAGCTTCCATGACCAGACATGGCCCCAATCAGAGTTTTCCCCTCTGCGTCGTACATATGCACGTGAGCATCGTCAGATGCCGTGAAAAGTAGACGTGGCTCAACAGGGGAATACACGAGAGACCGCACTGGCATGAAGTGGCCTTCTAGATGGTGTAGAAACTTGGCTCGCGCTACGTCAAAGATGGAAATGGTTCCGTCCATTGAACCGCAAGCGATTCGTCTACCGTCCGGACTCCAGGCTACTGATAGCACAAACTTCTTGTTCCCGCTTTTGTCAGAGGGCTTTGGTCCTTCTGGACGTGGAATTGATAGACTCGCAACCAGTTTCCATGTGCTTGTGTCCCAAAGCTTCACTGATGCGCTACCTCCGCCAGCAACTGCTAAAATGGTACCCTGATGGAAAAACTACTGTTAACAAAATTTTAGATAAAAATCAAGAATTCCTAATAGATTTTTCAGCCATACTCAAGGAAACAACGACATAGTGACCATTTCTTGAAAAGTTTGTATGTTACAGTTGGCAAGCCTATATGCAAACTAATGAAGTATATTGAGCTGGTAAGGTAAATTGTTGCAGGAGCAATGTTATGCAAGGAACTTAAATGGCATAGTTGATCTGGTTTGCAAAACTAGGTTTATAGCTCACCTTTTCTCAGTAAAATCCACTCTTCAGGTTGTAAAAAATTTATGCAGCTAATTTCAAGTAACTCAGGACATACAAAAGTATTGTACATGCGCAACATGCCATGGTTGAGTCGTGCTTATTATGCTCGCAAATCGTTTATACAGGTGAATGCAAACTCTTTAAAGCAAGAGAACTCACTCTACATTCTGCAACATGAAAGATCTAAAAATAACTATACGTCCACCAGTCAAATGCTCTAAAAATAATGCAGCTGTGGAATGTGATAGCAACCGACACAAGCACGTGCCATAAAAACTTCATCCAGCATCAAATAAACTATTGTTAGACAAACCAAGATTCATTAGCATTCCAAAAACCCAAACATCACACCACACTCAAACCTCTTGATAATGGAAAAATTGCCCGCTAGCTCAAAAGATGGGGTTCTGCTCATTATAATTGTTGGTAAAAATATCGAGTGATGGAGTCTCAATGCATAGTAAGTAAGACATTTCCTTTCCTCTGTCAAAACAACGTTTTAATTCTGATTTCAAGATTGGACCCTTGTCAGTTGTCACCAACTTTTCGCCCGAGCTAAAGAAGCTACTTATTGTCACAAAAGTAGTTTTTTCCCCGGTAGAAAATACCTAGAGCGTATGAAGTAGCAGAATCGAACATTCAACTGTTTCTAAGATATCAGCTAAATTCTACTTAAAACTAGCAAAATACTCAAAATCCAAAACACATTTCTTCCTTCTACTCAGCAATAGAATAAGTAGAGCAGGGAATATGCACAGTACCTCAGGATTGAAGCGCATTTGCCAGACTTCAGATGGCGGAGCCTCTAGAGTGGCGATGGTGGCGTTGGAATCAACATCAAAGACCCGAACAAAACTATCGAGGGAAGCCGAGGCGGCAAGGATTCCCGATGGATGAGCCGCAACGGAGACGACGCCGAGAGAGTGGCCGGTATTGGTGCACTCCAGCGTCAGCTCGTCGTGCTTCCATAGCTTTACGGTCTCATCCAGCGACCCGGTTAGAAGGAGAGCTGGTCTGTTGTCAGTCGACGGAACCCAAGTTACCGCCCATACCGACTCGTCATGTGCGTTCTCGACGGATTTTAGGCCTGCAAGTTTCATTCTTCCGGTGTGTGTTTATTGGTTTTCGGAGTGCAAAACCCTAGAAATAATTCAGGTGCCCCCAACTCGTAAGCTCAAAGTCAGGCCCGCAAACTTTTTTTAGGATTAATCTATATCTATATTCTAAAATATATTAAAAGTGATAGCTAATAATAATCATTTTTAGATTATTTTATTTAATTATGAATATTAATTTTTTTTAATGACTATCGATAATAAATTTTAAATATTTTTTTTTCATAAACATCTATCATATTATTAATTAATTATTCTCAATAATTTATCTTAATAAAATTTATACTATTTTTATTACACATTTCAACTAAAAAATTAAATTTTGAAAAACTTAATTGAATAGTGAAGATTTTGGTTTGAATATTAGACTAACTTTAAAAAAGATTGGTGTATCACTAATTGTAAGTTGTGAAAATGAGTATGTTAAAATTACTAAACAAGTTCAGCAAATATAGATCATATATTATAGGTTAAGAATTGTATATATCTTGAATAAAACTCACATGAGAATGACATTTTACCTAAACTATTTACTATTCTAACGCTTCCATTTTTTATTTGATACGTTCAAAGATGATTGATTGATTGACATGCATACCCATACATACGTTTAACGAGTTCACTTAATAAAATTAAATAAAAGTATTTTAGTTAATCTTTTTAATATTAATTATTATTTTTGACTAATTAAGACAGTTTTTAAAGTTATTGTATTTATTAATTTGTTAACATTAATTTTTTATCTCTTAGTCTTTTCACACTTCTTACAAAAGAAAATATTTCATTTTTACTCTCATCTGCACGCTTTTTAAAACGAAGAAACTAGTCAATCGTGTTTTGTTAGCTTATCACTAGTTTAATAGTTTCATCTACTATAAATAGTATTAGGTATTGAACATAAAAATATCGTACGTATTAAACTATTATATCACGTACAATGCACAAAGCACATGACTAGTTCTATATGAAAGTGCAGAATTTAGAAAAATATTTATGTACAACTAGGTAACTAGGCATCTGATTCGCACGTGTTGGATTTTAAAAGAGTTTGATGCTATTTTTATCAAACGTATATGCATAAGGTTATCTCTTTTTCTTGATAAGATATATTATATATATAACCTTTTTTCATAAGATATATATATATATATTTAACCTTTTTTGATAATATATATATAGTTATAGTTATAGTTATCTGAGACTAATTTTGAATAAAATAACTCATAAATTAGTTACCCAATACATTTTTAATGAGAATGGTTGATTACATGATGAGTAAATTTGAGTTTTAGGCTCAAATTTACTCACTATGTAATTAGGCATAAAAAAGAAAGAGATTATAGCAATATCCATTCTTTAGAATAATTTTTAAAGACAATGTATCATTTAAGAACATACGAATGTGTGAATTAAAACATATGAACATCCTGTTAGAGATTATATGCAATATTCATTCTTTATAATAGAATTTTAAGACAATACACGAACATATATGTAATATGAAAATTACAACTATGAAATAATAATACCAAAATTATCAAATATGATAATATGGAATACGGAAGTGATATATTTTGAAAGACAAAAATCTTCGTAAATGATACAATCAAACAAAAAATTGAAAGTTCAAGAATGGTAGTTTAATGGAAATGATGAAAACGACGGTTCCTTCGAATAACAAATGGAAGATGAAAACAATGGTAAAATATGAAAATGACGATCAAAACGACGTTTCCTTCGAATAACAAATGGAAGATGAAAACGACGGTTGAAGAAGAAAATGACGATGGAAGATGACAACGACGGTGGAATCAGTTTTTACCGAATCAAAATTATAGAATGAACATTTACCGAATCAACGGAAGATTGATGAAAATGACGGGTTGGGGATGATGAAAATGATGGGTTAGGGATGATGAAAATGAAGGTGGAAGCAAAGCAATCTCGTGGCACAAGGAGACAAGAATGGTGGGGCAGCCGCGTATGGGCAAGGGGAAGAAGATGGAATAAAAAATCTAGGGGTATGATATATAGGTCTCAAAGCACGATGGGGTATCAAGACCCCGTCTTGCTTTTGTCACAAAAATGAAGGGGGTCCATACCCTGTCGTTTTATGTAGTTATATAAAAATGACGTGGGTTGGAAACCCCGTCAGTTTGTGTTGATGTTTTAATAACATGACGGGGTATGGACACCCTATCAATTATATTGAATTGTGTATATTTTATTTTTCAGTTATTATTATGTCCACCATGGGCAACCCTATTACTGTTTTACTTGCACTTGAGAAATTAAACGGTGATAATTTCATAAGATGGAAGTCGTTCTTACTGAGCAATGTCCTGAAGAGCCCGCTGACAATGCCTTTAAGAATGTTAGGGACAAGTTTAATGCTTGGATTCAATCCAACAACAAAGCGATTTTCTACATACTTGTGGACATAAATGATGTTCTGAGAACTAAGCATGAGAGCATGAAGACTGCCTATGAGATTATGAAATCTCTACATGCGATGTTTGGGCAGCAGTCTGATCAAAGTCGTCATGAGGCTACTAAGAGCTATATGACGGCCAAGATGAAGAAAGGTACTTCTGTGCATGAACATGTTTTTAACATGATCAACATAATGCATGAGTTAGAAGTACGTGGGGCGGCCATTGATGAACGAACTCAAGCCAACATTATACTTGAATAACTCACACCTTCTTTTTCTGCGTTCACCACCAACTATGTTATGAACAAGTTGCAATTCAATATGACCCTATTGTTGAATGAACTGTAGATTTTTTAGTCACTCAATAAGAGTATGACCAGAAAGGGCGATGCGAATGTTGTCGAGCAAAAGTCTTCTTTCCACTGTTGTTAAAAGCAACAAGAGGAAGAAGATCAATGGTAAGGGCAAAGGTAAGAACAAGAAATGGAAAAAAACCAAGACACCACCGAAAGCTAAGAAGAACAAGAACGACAACAAGCCCAAGGGAAAATGTTTCCATTGTAGGGTTGAAAGTCATTGGAAGAGAAAATGTAACAAGTATCTTTCCAAGCTGAAAACGAAAGGTAAATATGATTTACTTGTACTTGAGTTGAACATGTTAACATGTATCCAAAAAGACAGGAGACCACTAGTGGTAGGACTATTCAATCTATTCATCCTCCACCATTATCCTTAGAACTAGCTCTAGGAAATGATAATACTAATCTTAAACCATTAGTAATAAATCCTTACGTGGAAATTCTTGAAAAACCCATTCAACAAGAACCATTAAAGATCAAAGATATTTTACCTTTAACTAAACAGGATAATTATACAAATCTTTTCCTCCAAACTGTAAGGAAGCAGTTAACCAGAATTGAAAATCGGATAGAGAATATACATGATAAATGTCTGGTTACACCTAAACCTCAAACATTGGACCTCCAACCGATAAATATAAAACTACCACTTGAAGTCACTAACTTTAAGTTGAAATTCAGTAAAAAAAAGATGATTAGTTTATGACAACTCTTATTGACAAAATCAGAAATTTAAAGATTACTCAACCAAAATCATTTGGATAGATTAATATGATGAATGATCCAGCCACAATTGAAGATGAAACAGAAGATTACTCTCTTTCTCAAATTTTAGATATTCAGAAAAACTTTGATGATACTATTAATAAACTTTCTTATTCCCAGAAACCCACAACCTCTATGGCCTTAACCAGAACTGGTAGATATTATTATCTTAGACCTACTTCGCATGATATTCTTAATGAAATTTTTTTCTTCATATTCAGAAATCTTATCATGGAAAGATCATCTATGAATGGAACGTAGATGAAAAAAATCAAATATCAAATTTCTGAAACCATACATCGTATGATAATGTATGCTTCAATTTGTAAATAAGATGATAACACATATCATCAAATCTGTAGATTTTTAATTAACGAATTCACCGACATCCTTAAAAAATGATAGGATAATCGTTTCATTAAAACTTAAAGAACTGAAATCTTTAATTCATTTAAGATTGAAACAATATATTATTAACAGTACTACAAAAGAATCTATACTCTTTATTGAAACAACAAATAAGAAATGAATACCAGATCCAAGGGGAATTAAAAAGGGACATCTCTCTAGGGGAATTAAAAAGGGACATCTCTCTGCCCAATAAATTCCCAATCATTTTGATCAATATTGATACATCTATGAAGCAATCTTATTTGAGAAAATAGCCATGAAGTTTAAGCATACTCTCCATGATCTCACCAGAACTACCAGCCCTCTCACTTACGGTAAGGTTATTATCTGTTCTATTATACCTATTCAACAATAGGACATCCATCCGCATACCATCAGGAGCCTAGACATCCGTAACGAAGAAATCAAATATAGTTATGGGATTATATTAGAGTCCACTTTTTGATAAGGAAATAGAGCTTCGTGGAGTCCACTTTTGGATAAGGATTTTTCATCTCCACTATCATGTATGACAGCGAGCACGGAAGAACAGATTGGAAATATTATAAAAGGGTTGACGAATACCCGGAAGGGGATGCTGGGGAAAATACCTTCGCATCAGAGTTTGGTTGGACGTGAGGAAACCAAAATGAGGGGAATGAAGATCCGTCTTAACCAAAATGAGATGCCATTCTAGGTCGAGTTCAAATACGAATGTCTCTCAAATTTTTGCTACAAATGCGGGTTACTATGCCACACAGAAAAAGAGTGTGTGAAGGATCCAGAAACTCTGGGAACACAAGGAAAAGCCAAGTTCCAGTATGGGTCTTGGCTTTGAGTGGTGGATATTCCGAGCAATAAAGCGAAGAATCAGGAACCAAACTCGGAGGAATCATCCTCGTCAGCGGGTGTTTCTGGAAGAAGAGCAAAAGAAAGGGTGGCATGGAAACCGGTTGGCAGTGAAAATAGCAACCTGAACCAGGCTGGAGGAGAGGAGGAATGGCGGTTGAAGAAGGCATTTTCCAACCAAGAGGAGGGGGCAGAGGGAGGGGGGGGGGGGGGGGGTTCGCGGGGCAANGGGGGAATCGCACGGTAAAGGCTGTCAAGGGAAGGGAGTTGGAAAGTAGGGGTATGGTGATTAGGTAAGGTAATGAGTGCCTATGGGCCAAGTGTGACGCGTGTTCTTCTTTGCTGGTCCGTGTATTAGAAAGTGGGGATCCTAAGAGTGTTAACAAAGATATTTTAAAGGAGGCTATTTCTAAAAAAGGTAACACTATTATTTCCCATAATTCTTTGGAATTGTTTTTCTTACCTGGATAAGTTAAAAACGAATTATGAAGATAAGACCCAGAAGTACATTATGGAGATTGACAACACAAACCCTCTTCTAGGCCTAAGTGGCCCTTCAACCATGACAAAGTGGAAAAGGTTTAAACAAAGGGCCGGGCTCAATATCTCTGATCCAGATGGGTTGCTAAACTCTAAATTGTAGGAAATCTCGCCACAGCCCAGTATGCATGAAACTCCATCTAAAAGAAAAACCATTACAGACTCTTCCACCCCTTCAAGATTTCCAAAAATTTCTGCTCAAAATTTGGATGCCTCGTCCCAAGCAGCGGGTTCTGAGGTTCAGAGCCGCTGTGTGCCATAAAAATATTAAACTCAAAATTTGCTAAACTCCAAAAATATTAATTCCATGCTTTGCACAAAATTGTGTAAAGTAATTTTCCTGCCTTAGTATTTATTATGGAAACAAAACTCTCACCTAATGAAGCTGTAATATTGAAATTGAAGCTGGGATTCAGAAACGGTTTAATGGTGGGTAGAGATGGGCTAAAGGGTGGCCTGATTCTATTTTAGATGAATGATTTATCAGTATCGATTCAATTTTATTCTACGAGTCACATTAATGTTACAATAATGGAAGCTGATGATTTTTTATGGAGATTAATCAGTTTTTACAGAAGTCCGTACCCACACTTGAGGAGCCATTCTTGGGATCTCCTCAAAAGATTAAATGGTTTGATTAGGAGGCCTTGGCCGATCATGGGCGATTTTAACGAAATTTTGAGCCATTCTGAGAAAATGGGAGGAAATCCGAGATGTGAAGCCCAGATGGAGGAATTCAGGGAAACATTGGATCAATGTTCTTTGACTGATCTATCCTGCAAAGGGCCTTTCTTCATACAACAAGAGGGATGTGAGCGCCATCATTACAGAAAAATTGGATTGAGTAGTGGCTAATGAAGCATGGAAGGAATAATTTAAGTGGGCATGGGCCGAAAATCTGGATTTCTTTTCCTCAGACCATAGAATGGTAATGGTCCATATGGATAAGAATGATCAATATTTACTTACTAGCCCAAATACCTTAAGCAGAGGAAGGAGATGCTTTTTTGAAGCAATGAGGTTGAGTGAAGTTGACTGTGGAGAGATCGTCAAACATAATTGGAACCATGGGGAAAATGTGAGAAGCAACGAATGAATTCTTTGCAAACTTAGGAGTTTCCTTTCCTCCTTGAAAGATTGGAGTGGTAGGAAATTCGGGTCTATTCCCAGAACTCACCCAGCAAACCGAGATCGCCTGGATTTTCTTTTAGAAGGGGATCACTCAAAGATAAAGCGGAAAGAGGTGCAATGGCTTCACCGAGAAATTGTTGGAATCTGCGGCGACGCCTAGCGAAAGGCGTGGTGGTATTTAAAAAAAATTATAAAACGATAATCGATAGCATCGTCGCAGATCCTAAAGATGAAAATTTTTTAATTGAAAAATAATTTTTCAGATCAGATATATTATATATCTATACATTAAATCTAAGATATACAAAAATATAAATAATACCTCTTATAGTCTATCAATCGTCCATGCAAACAACGAGCTTGTAATCTCACGAACAACATACTGCAAGATCCACAACAAGATTTTTAAGTCAATCCTCAAACACACTAGGTCGCGTGTGAGCACGTAAGATAAATCTAAGACACTTTTTTGTCTCTTGATGTATTCAATGCATGAGATCTAGAGATTTTGGAGAATGACTATTGTAAGGCCAAACTCTGAGAGAATTAGGAAAACTCACAAAGTTTTTTTATTAACTTTTAATCACACAATTGTACACTGATTGCAGTTGCAACACTAAAACCAGTAAAATAATATCAATATATATCTTCTAGGTCAAGGCTCATAAGATTTTTTAGGGATTTACACAAATTAATAAATTAATTACAAATGTGACATTACAATGGGATCCACCGCAATTGAGCTACTCTACAGTGCTACACACCACTGCAGTGTGCCGTGAAGAGCCCTAGTGCCTCACGACACTAATAACTCATGGAACCACTGTAGTGTCGTGAGACACTTCAGTGTGCCAAGTGTCTATTGTAGTGCCACGTGGTATTACAGTAATCCATGTCAATATATGATTCAAAATTAATGATTGACATGTTGCAGTTCAATATGCCACGTGACAATTTTCTAAATTTTTTATTTATTTTAATCAGATAAATATTTAGATATCAGTTAATTCAAAATTAACTTGTCTGATTTTCCAATTAATTATCTTATCTATTAATTAATAAATTAGATAAATCAAATCAAATCATTATCTCATAATAATTTAATATTATTTAATTATATAAATCAAATATTTTGTCTCACTTATTGATCAACACAAAATTAATAAATAAAATTATTTAATTGTAATTTCTAAGAATTACATTAAATAATTTAATTCTTAATTAATTAATTATAAGTAATTATCTCATAATTATATATTTACCCCAGAAATTTAATTTTTGTCACAAGTTAATCATTTTCTCATGTCCTAAAATATTCACACCCTAGACTGTGCAGTATAATGGTGACTTGATGACCGTTGACCCATAATTCTAAGCTCTAATAAATCACATTATTAATTAAACTCTTTAATTAAATACTTATTTATTGATTCCATTATTACTCCACTATAAATATAAAATTGCACTCTTAGTAATTACATAATATATTTATAGAGTATTCTCGTGTAGTCTATTGATATAATCACTCAATATAGTTCTGTCTTTTAATTATTGGTTCTTTACTTAGAGCCTGTAAAAATTACCGTTTTACCCTTCTAGGTACATATTGATCCTTAAGTACTATTAATTCACTAGTGAATGGTCAATTTATAATCATATTATAAATTTGAGCTCAATAATCATGTTCCCAGCCATCCATGTCACTGAATCTCCAAAATAAAAGTCACTAACCTATTTTACAAATGAATTTTAACGAGTGAATAACAAGATCAAGTTGACATGCATAAAAATTCATAATTACTCAGGATTTAGACTGGTCTTGCCCCTCTTGTGACTCCTTGATTCTTTGGAATTAGCTACCACCCACTGTTGTCACAGTACATGATTAGTGGTTTGTCTATATCTAGAGCTACTTTCAGATCAGTATAAAACTTTATGATCCATATCTCTTTTTCGCAATTTCACAAGCCGCTATATATTCGGCTTCCATAGTGGAATTTACAATACTGGATTGTTTAATAGTTCTCCAGATTGCAGCTCTTCCACCTAGGGTGATTATCCAGATGTCAACTTTTGACCATCTTTATCTGATTGAAAATCAGAATCAGTATATACAGTGTAGTTCAGATCTCCACCTGAATAAACAAGTATATAATTTCTCATTTTTCGAAGATACTTGAGAATGTTTTTTATTGCAATCCAATGTTCTAAGCCATGATTTGATTGATAACGACTGGCAATTCCTACTGTATAACAGATGTTTGGTCTCGTACACAATATTACATATATGAGACTATCAAGAGCTGAGGTGTTTATATCCTCTTCCTCCTGAGGTGTCTTAGGACACTGCTAATTGGAAAGGAGAATTTCATATTTCTTGAAATTTTTCATAGAGAATCTCTCCGGCACCTTATCGATATAAGATGTCTGAGAAAGTGCCAAGAGCCTGTTCTTTCTATCCTTTAGGATTCGGATGCCTAGAACATAGCTCGTCTCTCCCAAATATTTCGTTTAGAATTTCTTAGCTAACCACTTCTTTACTTTCAATAAACTTTCTATATCATTCCCAATGAGTAGAGTACCGTCTACATAAAGAACTAAGAAAACTACTATCTTATTTTTGATGTATTTATAAACACAAGCTTCATCAATATTTTTCTCGAAACCATACGGTTTAATAATTTCATCAAACGTGAGATTCTAAGATCTAGATGCTTGCTTCAATCCATAAATGGATTTAAGCAACTTGCATACTTTCTGAGCTTGTCCATTTTTCAGGAATCCTTCTAGTTGCATCATATATATGCTCTCTTCAAGGGTGCCATTCAAAAAAGATGTCTTAACATCTATTTGTCATATTTCATAGTATAAACTAGCGGCTATGGATAAAATGATGGAATGAATTTTAGTATGGCAATGAGAGAGAATGTATCTTCATAATCAAATCCTTCCTTTTGTGTATAGCCTTTGGCTACCAGCCGAGCCTTGAAAGTCTCTACTTTTCCATCTTCACCTCATTTCTTCTTGAAGATCAATTTACATCCAATGAGCCTCACATCTTCAGGTGAATCTACAAGTTCCCAAACAGAATTGAAATACATTGATTCCATTTCTTGGTTCATGGCATCTTGTCATTTCTCCTTTTTAGGATCTTCCATTACCTCTTTAAAGGTTAATGGATCGTTCTTATCTGTGACAGACACTGGGACACGTGCCTCTAGTTCATAGCTAATAGATTTTCTTACAACTCTCCCACTACGACATTGCATCGGGGTTTCCTGAACGGGAATAATGGTTTCTGTAGTTTTTCATTTATCAATTAATGATGAAATTGGTATGATCTCATCGGATGCTAATTCTTTGAGAAATGTTTTGCTCTGAGATTTGTGATTTTCCATATACTCGTGTTCAAGAAAAGTGACATTTACCGATACAAATACCTTTTGATCCCTGTGACTATAAAAATACCCACCTCTTATTTCTGGACATAACCAACAAATATACACACTTTAGACCTTGAGTCTAACTTTCTAGTCTTAGGTCTAAGAACGTGAGCATGACACCCACTCATATACGGAAATGACGTAAATTAGGTTTGGAGTCATTCCATAACTCTAAAAGTATCTTGCTTACAGACTTAGAATGCGCTACATTCAAAATGTAGGTTGCCGTTTGAAGTGCATATCCCCAGAACGTGAGTGGTAGTGATGAGTAGCTTAACATCGACTTAACCAATATCCAATAGAGTTCAGTTTCTCCATTTTGAAACACAATTTTTATGTGGCGTTCCATGTGTTGTGAGTTAGGATAGAATACCATACTCTAGCAAGTAATCCTTGAATTCTAAATCCAAGTATTCACCACCTCGATCTGATTGAAGTTTTTTCAAAGATTTACCCAATTACTTTTCAGCTTCACCTTTGAAGTCTTTAAACTTTCCAAAGGTTTCAGGCTTTCTATGCATTAGGTAAGTATAACAATAACTAGAGTGATCGCCGATAAATGTGATGAAATACTCATACTCATGTCTAGTTTGTACATTGATCAGCCTACATACATCACTATGTATTAGCTCAAGTGGTTCTTTGGCTTTTTGGTCCTTACTTGCCATTTAGAAAAGATTCACAAACTGAAAAAGTCTCAACTTTTAGTTCTCTCAAAACACCATGGTTTGTTAACTGGTTTAATCTATCTAGATTAATATGTCCTAACCTAAGATGCCATGTACACGTGTCATCATCAAGAGAAACTCTTTGTCATTTGTTACTTTTAGGATTTATACAACTTTAAACAATTCTAAATTATTTAACTCACGTTCAGTCGATTTAAGCATATACAGTCCAATTGAAACTTTTGCATGACAAATATTGAATCCATTCTTTGAAATAATAAAATGATTACTAATAAGAGAAATATCAAATAATTGTCCATGCAGTAACGATACAGAAAAATCCTTGCAAAACCAGGAATAAAATAAACATATTTCAAAACAAGAAAATTATTTCTAAAGCTTAAATAGGCTATCCATAATGCTTTTGCTGACACGAGTGCACCATTGCCAACTCTCGTTATCACCTCACCATCAACTAGATCCCTTGACGAATCAAGCATCTGCAAAGAGGAACATACATGGTTAGTGACTCCTGAATCCAATATCCATGATGACAAATCATATTTCACTAAACAAGCTTCAAGTACAACTAAATCAAATTTACCTTTTCTTTTCAGCTCGGATAGATATTTGCTACGATTTCTCTTTCAGTGATCTTCAACTCCATAATGGAAACACTTTCCCTTGGGCTTGATGTCGCTTTTGTTCTTCTTGACCTTGGGTGACTTTTTTTACTTTCTTTCCTCTTTTATTCTTACTATAGTCCTTACCATTGGTCTTCTTCATTTTGTTGCTTTTAACAACATGAAGAAGGCTTTTGCTTTGCAACATTTGCCCCACCCTCTTTGGTCATACTCTGGTTGAGTGTCTTAAAAGTATGTAGCTCATTCAACATCCGGGTCATGTTACGTTTCAACTTGTTCATTATATAGTTGGTGGTATGCTTAAACCAACTTGTTCATTATATAGTGTAAGTGACTCAAGTATAATGCTGACTTGAGTTAGTTCATCAATGGTAGCCCCATATACTTCTGCCTTATATATTATGTTGATTATGTTCAAAACATGTTTATGCATAAAAGTACATTTCTTCATCTTAGTAGTCATGTAGCTCCTAGTAACCGCATGGCGACTTTTATCAGACTGCTGCCCAAACATCTCCTGTAAAGATTTCATAATCTCATAGGTAGTTTTCATGCTTGGTTCTCAGAACATCATTCATGCTTATAAGCATGTAGCACTTAGCCTTGTTGTTGGACATAATCCAAGCATCAAACTTGTCCCTAACACTCTTAGGGGCATTGGCTGCGAGATCCTCAGGACATTACTCAGTAAGAACAAACTTTTGTTCTCACATATTAGCATCAAATTTAAATTCGACTTCCATCTTATGAAGTTATCACCATTAAGTTTTTCAAGCGCAAGTAAAACAGTAATATGGTTGCTCATGGTAGACATAATAGTAACTGAAAAATAAAATATATATCATTCAATATAATTGAAATAAATATCAAGAAATTCATAAAGTAAAGGTGATACATGAATGCAACATATCAAACACATAAATTTAACAATTACCAATCCACGATGAGACAAACTAACAATTAATGTACCGCCTTAGTATTAGTCAGATTTATTTTAAACCGTTTATGAGACATTCTCATCCTTATTAATTAAAATTCAAAATATCTCAAATTTTCTCTTTTAACAATAAAGTATCGCTAATTTGGTCAAGTCACATTTATCCACTCAAAGTTTAATTGTGATTTTGTGAGTCTAACCCATAATTTTAGATTCCATGACTTGATTTAGAATATGCCGCCTTAGGGCCGATCAAGTCTAAACTACATCACTTAGTCTTATCTTCTTAAGAAGTTCAACCATGATATTGATACAGTTTAAAACCTTCTTTAGTGGGGATGAAAACAAAGTCATCTCGAGGCCATCTCTGTATCTCACGATGCTGTACTAATAATAGAGACCATATATTACATTAACATGTAAACCTTCTCCCACTCACTATTTTTATAACTGATGTGTTTCTATTTAACTAATCAATTAATTCTAAATTAATTACTAGTTTAAATACCCTATGAATGTAAAATGAATTATCAATCCAATCTTATTGATCTATCTTCATTTAACCTTTTAAAGAACCTAAGTCAAAATTAGGTGAACTTAGAAAAATTAATTAATTACATTCATCAAACTTTAATAAAACTCTTTTAATAAAATTGGTTATCTTAAAGGTTATTAAGGCTTTTAGAGTGGTGTGATTACCAAGTTTAACTAATTAAAACTTAACAGTTTACATGCAATTGATTTACCAAAGCAATTCATATAAACGTATTAGGAGAGTCTTAATCAATCATGTTTCTACTCATGAGATACATGATTAAATAAAACTGTATAGGGGTTTCATGTATGACAGGTGATCGACTTATACATGGTCATGTTATCAATCAAATCAATAAATATTTATCTAAATAAATACAATAAATAAAAGATGAACATAGTGACTATTGAGTATTTCTAAATTATAATATTTAAAAAATAGAAATAATTACAAAGAGGATTATAAGATTACATATTTTCAAAATAGCTTATTTTTCACCAGAGGTCCGTCTTCATGATCTTTATAAGCTTTGATCAAAACCCTTTTAATTAGGATAAACTATTTTTCTTAATTAAATAATCTCATTAGTTATCTTTTAAAATTAATTGAATTTGTTTAGTAAAAAAATAATTTGATGACTCATCAATATTAGGTCAAACCCAATCAATCAATTTATTTTAATTTCAAAAAGTTAAAATGGATAACCATCCTTGTGAAATTTCAAAATTTAAAAGATAAATGATAAGATTAGGGTTTCATCGCAGGGATAGTTTAACATTGTATCAGTGTTTTGCAAAACATACCTTGGCAATCATAATGATTACCGCCGGTGGGGGTAGTGGAACACTCCCACTGCTGTCGCCACCGCCATATACAGTCCAACTACTGGTGTCCCTAGCGGTGGCGTGGCCGCCAAATTTTCTTGCGGCCATTCCGCAACTAAAAAGCCGGCGGCGCTAGTGTCGGCAACCACTTTGCCGATGCGACGTCAGAATTCTTAATTCCTATTTCTCTTTTCTTCTCATTGTTCGTCTCGTGTGTTCTTCATTTTCTCGCGTATGAAATATCTACCAAAATAAAAAATACAAAAATTCCTACGGGCCAATCAGTTTACACAAGATTTAAAGAAAACTAAAGAACAAAACTTAACCCAAAAGTCACCATACAATTAACGATTCATCATCATGCATGCATTCAAAAAATATAACCATCCATTAATTCATATATATCAACATATATAATGAAGAATGCAAGAAACCCACACAAAATTTAATGTATACATATATAAAACCTGGTTCTGGTACCAATTGTTGGAATCCACAGCGACGCGCGCCGGAAAGCGTGGTGATGTTTTTTAAAAAAGTTTGTAAAATGATAATTGATCGTATCATCGCAGATCCTAGAGTTGAAAATATTTTAATTGAAAAACACTTTTTTGGATATCTATACATTAAATCTAAGATATACAAAGATATGAATAATACTTATTGTAGTCTATCAAGCGTCCTTGCAAACAACGAATTTATAATCTCACAAATAACAGACCATGAGATCCATACTAAGATATTCCAAGCTAATCCTCAAACACAGTAGGACATGTGTGAGTGCACAGAATAAATCAAAGACACTTTTCTATCTCTAGATCTACTCAACACATGAGATTTGGAGATTTTGGAGAAGGACTATTGTGAGACAAAACTCTGAATGAATTAGGAAAACTCACAGTGCTTTTTTATTAACCTTTAATCAAAATTGTACATTGATTGTAGTTGCAACACTGAGATCAATAGAATAATATCAATAAAAATCTTCTAGGTCAAGGCTCATCAAATTTTTTAGGGATTTGCACAAATTAATAAATTAAGTACAAATATGTCATTATAGTGGACCCACTGTAATTGAGCCACACTACAATGTGCCGTGAAGAGCCACACTACAGTGTGCCGTTAAGAGCCACAATGCCTCACGACACTTATGACTCACGGCACCACTATAGTGCCATGTGGCATTACAATAGTCCATGTTAATCTCTGATTCAAAATCAGTGATTGACATGTGGCAGTCCAATATGTCACGTGGTAATTTTCTAAATTTATTATTTATTTTAATGAGATAAAAATCTAGATATCAATTAATTTAAAATTAACTTATCTGATCTCTCAATCAATTATCTTATCTGTTAATTAACAGATTATATAAACCATATCAAATCATTATCTCATAATGACTTAGTATTATCTAATTTTATAAATAAAAAATTTTGCCTCACTTATCAATTAACACAAAATTAATCAGTAAAATTATTTAATTATAATTTCCAAAAATTACATTAAATAATTTAATTAATTACTTCTTAATTATTTAATTATATTTAATTATCTCATAATTAGATAATTACCCCATAAATTTAATTCCTAATGCAAGTTATTCATTTTCTTATATCCTGAAATACTCACACCCTAGTGTTGTACAAATGTGAGCTATAGACCATGGACCCATAATTCTACGCTCCAATAAATCAGATTATTAATTAAATTTTTTGATTAAATAATCTTATTTATTAATTTCACTATTACTCCACTATAAATATGAAATTGCACTATTAGTAATTACAAAATATATTTGCAGAGTATTCTCGTGTAGTCCATTAATATAATCACTTCATGTAATTTTATCATCTAATTATTAGTTCGTAAATTAGAGCTGGTCAAAATTATCATTTTACCCTTCTAATTAGCTCTTGATATTTAAATACCATTAAATTACTAATTAATGGTTAATTTATAATCATATTATAAATTTGAGCTCAATAACTATTCAGTTCCATAATTAATACTTCAGAGAACCAATATATGATCCATCAGGAAAGCTTGGTTTCTAAATCTTGTAAGATCATGTTCACAGTCATCTATGCCACTGAGTCTCCAAAACTAAAATCACTAGCATGTTTTATAAACAAACCTTAACAAGTGAATCAAAAGATCTAGTAGACATGCATAAGAGTTCATGACTACTCAGGATTTATACTGATCTATATATGATCATCAATTTTGATGTGCATTTAATCTTTATGACAAAAGGTAAGTTGATAAAGATATTAATCCACATCGCTGATGTCCTACATAATCTAATTATATAAAGTACATTCACTAAGATGCCTATCCACATCAATGATCGGGATTTAGATCACATGCATTCATAATTCTTAGTGAACCCGTACTAGCAACCATTCATTAAAGATTTTATACTTTAATATGTTGCAGACTATTTTATTCATTATCTATGATCTTAACCCTCTCGTACTTATACAAGATCATTGTCTAATTAATAAATATGAAATTTTTAGATATTTTATATGTAAATTATTCAACAATAACTCAAAACAACAATTATAAGAAAAAAATAATTTCATTAATTTCATATTAAAAATGTCTAAACACATGCTTCGAGGGCACTACGAAACATAAATCTCCACTTTGCAACATCAGGAGGAGATCTACTAAAAACAAAGATCGCGGGTTGACGTGCTGAAATCTGGGGATAAAAATACAACTTTCTTTCACTCGAAAGTTTCTAAAAGGCACAACAAGAATAAAATTAGGGGTATTTTCAATTCTGATGATGTTTGGCAAGAATCTCTTGAGGAAATTGTGGGAACTGTTCAAAATTACTTCATTGATCTTTTCACCACAGCAAATTGAGGGCTGGAGGACATTGGAAAAATAAAAAATTGCATTCCTCAAAAGATTACATCTGAGATGGGAAAGTTCCTTTCGGCCCCCTTCACTGACAAGGAGATATAAGATGCTTTGTGGAGTATGCAGCCACTAAAGAGCCTAGGGATGGGCGGCTTTCCTACAATTTTCTTCTAAAATTTTTGGAGCATAGTGGGTAAGGATGTTAATATTTTCTTATCTTTTTTTAAACGATAGAATTGATCTTGGGACTTTGAATAAAACTCTAGTTGTATTAATTCTGAAAACAAATGATCCCAAATATGTTTCAGATTATTGATCGATCAGTCTTTGCTTTGTTATTTATAAAATTATATCTATAACTATTGCCAACAGACTCCAACATTATTTTTCCTGAGGTTTTTTTTGAATCTGAGATTGCCTTTGTAAAGGGAAAACTTATAACTAGGGGTGTAAGTAAAACCAAAAAACCGATCAAACTGAACTGAATCTTATCGGTTCGATCGGTTTGTCATATTATTCATATCTGCATCAGTTTTAAGAAGGGAAAAACCACAATTTTCAATTTGGTTTATGGTTTAAGGTTGTGAAAACTGCTAGGAACCAAACCGCACTGATATATATAAGATATGTATACATTATAACAAGTCAATAGCAAGCACAATGGGAGAAGCTTCTCGAGGAAGGACGTCAAATGGCTTGGCACGCGTGTTTGGTTCGTAACCCCTTTATTTTCCCATTATTTTTACATTTTTGACACATCACCTTTAGGTAGGAAAACTTTCCCAAACCCTAGCCTCCAACCCTTTTTTGCACAACAACTTATCTCCCCTTACCTCTCAGTCCTCCACCCCTTCCCTTTCTGTCTTCCCCCTCTCTCTCTTCGATCTTCATCTCTTCCCTCTCTCTCTTCGCTCCATCTTTCCTTTTTCTCTCTCTAATCCATCCCTGTCTCTCTTCTTTCTCCATCTTTTCGCTCTCTATCTCTATTCGCTTCATCTTTTTTTCTCTGTTTCAGATCGCTCTTTCTGCTCTCCATCTTTCTTTTTTGGTTCATGCTCTTTCACAGAGAAGAGGTTACTTCGAAGAATATGAAGATGAAGATGAATGGTTCGATGCTTGATTTTGAAAAATTAAAGCTTGCAGCTACTATTAGGAGAATGGACGCTTGGTTTAAGTTATTCTGGAAAATCAAACCTTACGGCTAGAGGGAAGAAAAATCACTTTGAATATGATGGATGCTTGGTTATTTATTAGTATTTGTGCATTTTGTTTGTTTTCATTCTCTTTTGCGTTTAGATTTTTTAGGGTTAAGGATGATTTTTTTACTAATTTACTGTAAGTTTTGATTCTGAATTTTTTTAACATTGAGTATGAATTTATTACTCATTACTCATGCAATTGTTCTCTAGGTATTGCAAAAGTTTGAAAGATATTTTGCGTTGTTGAACAAACCACAAAAACTGACCGAAACGAAACGTCATTGAGAGGTTCGGCTCAGTTTGGTTTTCATTCTAATAGCGGTTCAGTTTGATTTGTAATACATGACTATTTATTCTACGGTTCGATTCAATTTATACCCCTAAACTGAGCCAAACCAAACCGCTTACACCCTTACTTATAACAGACAACATCATTATACATTCACTTAACAAAAAGAGGAAAGGTAAACATGGTTTCTTTACTCTCAAACTTGATATTAGTAAGGCATATGATAGGGTGAAATGGGAGTTTCTTTTGGCTGTGATGAGAAAACTAGGATTTAGTGAACTTTAGATAGATTTAATTTTCTGATGTATTCCATCAGTTTCGTACTCGTTTTTGGTGAATGGGGCGCCAAGGGGACCCCCTCTCCCTCTATGTGTATCTTATATATACATAAGGATTTTCAACTATTATTAAGGATGCGCATCAGAGAGCTCAATTAATCTATCTTAAGGTTAGCCATAATAGCCCTGCCATATCTCATCTGTTATTTGTTGATGACAATTTACTTTTCTGTAGAGCTAAACTGTCAAGCTATTAAAAATATTTTGGAGTTGTATAGTCGAGCCTCAGGTCAAGGAATTAATCATGGCAAGTCTATTTTGGCTTTCTCCCTGAATGTTCCCCCAGATACTAAAGATAATTTGTCAACTTTATTGGGGATTAGATTGACAAAATGTCATGAAAAATATCTGGGGCTCCCCTCTTTGACTCGGCGAATAAAAATAATTTGTTTAATAGCATTCTGGATAAAGCTCGAGCTTTGAAGAACCGGTGGCGTGAAAAATAATTCTCAATTGGGGGAAAAAGGTTTTAATTAAGGAACTTGACCAAGCTTTACCAACTTACACTATGAATATTTTTAGACTCCCTACCCATTTTGTATGAATCTAAGCAAGGAGATGGCTAGATTTTGGTGGGATCCTCAAATCACATAAGGAAGATGCATTGGCTATCTTGGAGAAATTTATACAAGCTGAAATCCTTTAGGGGAATGGGTTTTCGTTCCTTTGAGATTTTCAACCAAGCTCTCTTGGCAAAACAAAGCTGGAGGATTATTAAAAATCTGAACTGTTTGATGGCCTGCATTCTCAAAGCTTAGTATTTTCATTCATCTGATTTTCTCTCTTAAAATCTGAAATCTATTTGTTCTTATTTATGGCATAGCATAATGTGGGGTAGAGACCTTTCCGATGGAGGGTGGGAGATGGGAGCTCAATCTGGGAATTTAGAGACCCATAGCTTCCAAGACCTAATACCTTTAAGCCTTTGGTTTTGAGTGGTTCCTTTGAGCTAATGGTTGCAGATTTAATTTTTGGTTGAAAATTGAACAAACAAGCCATCTCTCAGTTCCTTGAGCCTTCTAATATGGAGGTATTTCTCTCAATCGCTCTAGCCCATGTTTTGACAAAAGATGAAGACTGTTGGCACTTTGATAAAACGGGAGGCTATACTGTTAAAAGTGGGTACCACTTCGGCTTATCTCTAAATTTTTCAGATTTTTTTTCTAAAATCGATTACATGTTTATTATAAAATATAATCAAATAAAAAATTCAGTTATGTAATTTAACTGAACCGATTATAATTATTATAGTAAAAGTACGGGCCGAACCTATTTGGTTCGATTGGTTCACAAAAAATTTACACACCCTAACTCTACCATGAACGGTTGAGATGAATGGCTCAAAGAAAAACATACCATAAAGCAACAATCCAGATCATACGAGTTGAACGACTACGATGTATTATTATCATAATTAAAGTAATCCAACGGATCAGTTTAATCAATGTTTTAAACAGCTGAAATAACGAAAACAACCTCCATGCAACTCAAAATTGCATCCCACACTTCACTATAAACACCCGGCCAAAATGTAATAAAGCCCAAATGACAGGGACAATTATGATCAAGGTTATCAAAGGGCCGGGCCAGGTTGGCTAGATCCTAAAATTGTTGGCCTTGGCCCTTACCCTTGCCTTTCCAGTGGGCTGTTGACCAGTCAATGGTACAGACCTGGTTGACTAGTCTGAAATATGGAGCTCCAAACTTGATCCATGGACTCGAGCTTACAGTTGACTAACGGTTTGAGCCGAAGGGTCGAACCTACGGGTGGAGCTTTTAAAATAGTATTTATTTAACATTATTTTCATCGGAACATAATTTTTCTCAGTTGATATTATTAGATGTCTTTATAGTTATTTAATTTTAGAAATTCGAATATTATAACTTAGGAACTAATAAGTAACAAAATATTGCTAAAAATTACTACCAAAATTATAAACTACCTAAATATGTAATTGAATATGATTCCTCAAACCTTAGAAGCTTGGAATGCTTGAGTAGAGGATTTGAAACTTAATAACTCCAGAAATCAAATACTCAAAATTTTGAGACTTGAAAACTTGTAAATTTAGAGCTTGATTTCTAACAATAAAACAAGAGTTTGGAAAATTGAAAGTTAGACACTGTAGAATAGATAAATATGATGAAAAAAATAGTATATAATGAAGAGATGAGTGAAGAATAAAAAGGGAGAGAGAATAGCAATCACAAATTATGGCAAAATGTGTGACTAAATAGCCATGGAAGCGGGCTAGACAACCCATACAATGGGCTAGTCCAAGCGGGATAATTTAACTCAGCCCGTCGGGTTACCCTAGAGGCTAAATGTCACCCCAAAGCCGACCCTAATATTTTAGGGTCGGGCCATAGAAGCCCGAGGGTTGGGCTCGGGCCAATCCAATGGAGCTATTGGGCTCTGAGCTTTCTAATGAGGCTTAAATTCTGACATCAAAGTGTGAGAAACTCTCCCTTTTATTATAGAGAAAGATATTACCCCTAAACATATTTGAAATTGGGTAAAATTTAATTTACACCCTTAAAATTTGACACATCGATCATTCATACCCCTAAACCATTTATTTAGTATGAAATACTCCTAAATTATGTACATTAATCATTTATACCCCTCTCATTAATTTCAGTTAAAAACTAACAGAAAAATACTTTTTAATCAATTTACTAAAGCTCAAAATAAAACTTTTTGATAAATTGATAACTGAGAAAAAATTAATAACTAAATAAACACTGGTGAGTCTAATTCATTGATTCAATCTCAATCCTCCTCCGGCTACATCTTATAGCAAAACTGAAACTTTAAAATTACACCCATTATATTAAAATTGTCAGCATTTATTTCTCAAAAACTTTAACCATTATATTCGGAGTATTTTTCTCATGAGATAACAAAAGAGAATTGATTGAAACGATGGGCGAAAGCAGTAATATTACCCAAAAATACAAGTCAAATTAAGGAAAATACCCATGTATCACATTATAAATCATCCAAATCCTTAAATAACAAACCCTTAAAATTAAACCCTAACATTAACTCACTACATGAACGATTATAGCTATAGGATTGCATCTTTGAATCCCTAAATTAAGGGATTGCATTTTTTTTACAAACTTCAATGTACAAGCTAGAGGTGGGTATGAATATTTTGTCAGATTTATTGACGATTACTCTAAATTTGGTTATACTTACCTAATGCATAGAAAGTCTGAAACTTTTGAAAAGTTTAAAGACTTCAAAGGTGAAGATAAAAAGTAATTAGGTAAATCTTTAAAAATACTTCGATCAGATCGAGGTGGTGAATACTTGGATTTAGAATTCAAGGATTACTTGTTAGAGTATGACATTCTATCCCAACTCACAACACCTAGAACGTCACAGTAAAATGATGTTTCAAAAATGAGAATCTGAACCCTAATGGATATCGGTTAGGTCGATGTTAAGCTGCTCATCACTATCACTCACATTCAGAAGATATGCACTTCAAACGACAACCTACATTTTGAATGTAGTGCATTTTAAGTTTGTAAGCAAGACACTTTTAGAGTTATGGAATAGCTCCAAACCTAATTTGCGTCATTTCCGTATATGAGGGGGTGTCATGCTCACGTTCTTATATCCAAGATTGGAAAGTTAGACTCAAGGTCTAAAGTGTGTATATTTGTTGGTTATGCTCCATAAACAAGAGGTAGGTACCTTTATAATCACAAGGTATTTGTATCGACAAATGCCACTTTCCTTGAACACGACTATATGGTAAACCACAAACCTCGGAGCAAAGTACTTTTATAGTAGCATTCAAGCATCACGTTTATTTTTCGAATTCTTGATATTTATTTCAATTATATTGAATTATGTATGTTTTATTTTTGAGTTATTATTATGTCTACCATGGGAAACCCTATTACCACTTTTACTTGCACTTGGAAAATTAAATGGTGATAATTTCATAAGATGGATGTCAGATTTAAACATGATGTTGATTTGTGAGAACCACAAATTTGTTCTTATTGAGGAATGTCCTGAGGAACCCGCTGACAATGCCCCTAAGAATGTTAGGAACAAGTTTGATGTTTGGATTCAACCCAACAACAAAGCTAAATGTTACATGCTTGTGAGCATAAATGATGTTCTAAGAACCAAGCATGAAAGCATGAGAACTGCGTATGAGATTATGGAATCTTTATAGATGATGTTTGGGCAGTAATCTGATAAAAGTCATCATGAGGCTACGATGAGCTACATGACAACCAAGATGAAGAAATGTACTTCTGTGAGTGAACATGTTTTGAACAGGATCAATATAATGCATGAGGCAGAAGTACATGAGGCAGAAGTACATGAGGCTACCACTGATGAAGGAACTCAAGTCAATAATATACTTGAATCACTCACACCTTCTTTTTCTGCGTTCACCACTAACTATGTTTTGAACAAGTTAAAGTTTAATTGTTGAATGAACTATAGACGTTTGAGTTACTCAACAAGATTATGATCAAAGAAGGTGAGACAAATGTTGTTAAGCAAAAACACTCTTGCAATGTTGTTAAGAAGAACAAAAGAAAGAAGAACAATGGTAAGGACAAGAGTAAGAACAAAAGAGGAAAGAAAGCCAAAAAGTCACCCAAGGCCAAGAAGAACAAAGACGACACCAAACCCAAGGGAAAATGTTTCCACTGGGGAGTTGAAGGTCACTAGAAGAGACATTTGAGGTCACAAGATAGGGCCAAATAGCCAAGGAACCCCTTGAGCTAGTACATAGTGATGTCTGTGGATATATCAATATACAAGTTAGAGGTGGATATGAGTATTTTGTCACATTTATTGACGATTACTCTAGATATGGTTATACTTACCTAATGCATAGAAATTCTGAAACTTTTAAAAAGTTTAAGGACCTCAAAGCTGAAGTTAAAAAGTAATTAGGTAAAGCATTGAAAACATTTCGATCAGATTGATGTGGTGAATACTTGGATTTAGAATTCAAGGATTACATGCTGAGGTATAACATTATATCCCAACTCATAGCACCTGGAACGCCACAGCAAAATGGTGTTTTAAAAAGGAGAAACCAAACTCTATTGGATATGTTAGATCTATGTTAAGCTATTCACCACCACCACTCATATTTTAGAGATTTGCACTTCAAACGATAACTTAGGCCCAAGACTAGAAAGTTAGACTCAAGGTCTGAAGTGTGTATATTTGTTGGCTATGCTCCAGAGACTAAATGTAAGTACTTTTATAGTCACAAATCAAAAGGTGTTTATATCGACAAATACCACATTCCTTAACCGATAAACAACAAACCACAGAAACTGCTATTCCTTTTAAGGAAACCCTAGTGCAACGTCGTAGTGGGAGGGTTGTAAAACACTTATTCGCTATGAAAACTAGAGGTACATGTCCTAGTGTCTGACACTTTTAAAGACAATCCATTAACCTTTAAAGAGGCGATGGTTGATCTTGAAAAGGAGAAATGGCAAGAAGCCATGTACCAGGAAATGGAATCAATGTATTCCATTTCCGTCTAGGAACTTGTAGATCCAAATGAAGATGTGAGGCCCATTGGATGTAAATGAATCTTCAAGAAGAAAAGAGGTGCAAATAAAAAAGTAGAAACTTTCAAGGCACAACTGGTAGCCAAAGGCTATTCTAAGGGAATAAGTCGATTATGAAGAGACATTCTCTCCCGTTACCATGCTAAAATCCATTCGCATCATTTTATTCATAGCCGCTAGTTTAGACTATGAAATATTGCAAATGGATGTCAAGAGAGATCGTGCATCGATGGATGTGACTGTTATGAAGATAGCGTCTAATCAGAACCTGACTGATCCTTTTACTAAGATGCTTCCTGTGAAATCATTTGAAGGTCATGTACACAATATGGGGTTGAGAGAGATGCCACATTTGCTCTAGGGCAAGTGGGACATTGTTGGGCATAGTGCCCTCAAAGCATGTGTTTAGACATTTTTAATATGAAATTAATAATCATTTTTCTTATAATTGTTCTTTTAAATTATGATTGAATAATTTATGTAAATATTTGAAAATTCTATATTCATTAATGAGACTATGATCTTGTATAAGTATGAGTCGAACATTGATCCTGATACTTAATCTAGTCATTTTAGACCTAACTATATTTTTTTATATTCGTAGAAATTGATAAATTATTATATTATATTGTTTTATTTGTTCAGATATTGTTACTTGTAAAAACCAGTTGTAAATGATTTTTTTCTCCATACCAATAGAGTCTTATTAATAATCAGCATGCAATAACTGAGAGATTAGAGAGTGAGGGGAGAGAGAGAAAGTAGTAACTACACTGAGTAATTTTTCGAGTTGTATTTCAGATTGGATTCACTTCGTCCATTACCGAAGCCTTTATAGGCCATTGGGTGTAAGTAGAATAACAATTTTGTTAATAAAATAGTAAAAGGAAGGGAATGATCCCCCTCTCTCTTATATTTTTAGAGGTTTTATTACACCTGTAGGATCCCAACCATAATCATTGCATATTTTGTCAAGTGTGGGTCCCTTCACTCCATCTATTCCTTTCAACTATCTCATCCCTTAATCTTCCAATCTCCAAATCAGCTGCAATCACTGCTTCTCGGTTAACCCTTTCCATCCACGTGGCATGGTGCAGGTTTTCTACCTGTTCAATTTCCCTTATTATATTCAACGAATTTTAATTCGTTGAAGTGTAATGAATGCACTCTGTGCGTGTCCTGATAGGGGATTGGAAGCTTCATCCTTTTTCATCTTTTTACTCTTGTAAACATCAATAACGCACAAAAAAATTGGGACATTAAATTATAAAAAAATATACAATCATTGCTTTGTCCGACGCATTTTTTAGGAACGTCATTTTATTGCTGGTCCGTGTCGTTCCTCATTCTCATACTCGGTTCTCGGTGAAAATTATGCATATTTAGAACACGCTCTTAGTTATTACGTGCGTCACTTCACCTTCCCGTTCTTGGGTAGTGCGAGTTTTCAAGACACGCCTCCTCTTTTGAACTGTCATTTTGTCATTTGCTCGTTGCAAATGATAGCTGACACTGTCATTTCAAACGTCCCGTCTTTTTCTTCCTCATTTTGTTGCTTTTATTTTAAATTCGTAATTGAATTTCTTTCCTTTTTCATGTCCGTAGAGAGTTTTTAAACACTTTTTCTTCCTCATTTTGTTTATGCGCACATTCTGTCCCTTGTAAGTCCCATTTCTTTTCCTCCATTTTGCTCCTTTTCTGTTCCTTTCTTCTTTTCAGGGGTTTCTTCGTCAATTATGGGAGAGACAAAGTTTAAGGTCACTGTTCCACTAGTTAGGAAGTAGGATGTGTTCAACCGCTTTATGGACCGCCATAAAGACGCCTTCCCTTTGGATGTCATTTGTTGTTTTAGGGACGGGATACCTAAGTCTTTCCCCTGCAATCCCCCATATCAAATCACCATGGCCCCTATTTATATAGCTTTAGTATTAAAACTCCCATTCTCCCCTCTCTTTCAAAATTTTTTTGGCACTTTCTACCTTGCCCCTTCCCAATATACTCCTAACACATACATAATTCTTTTAGGGATAGAAGCCTTAAATAAGAGGCATAAAATCAACATAGGTGTAGATGAAATTTCTGTCATGTACATTATTAAGAAGCATGGCACGTCTTACTACTTAGCTCACCGTGCTAGTGAGAAACGGGGAGGTTTAGTCACTAATCTCGTGAGGGGAGACAAAGGCTGGGGAGATGGGACCCTCTTGATTGGCCTAAATTGAGGTGGTGATTGCCGTTGGATCGTCCCCAAGATATAGGGATCTTTCAGTAAGTAGCCGAAGCTCCGGTCTCTCTTTCCCCTTTTTTTTTTCTAATACTGGCCCTTTCCTCTTTCATGTAGATAAGAACTTAAACAAAAGGTATTTCATCCCCAAAGACGTAGCCGTACGAAGTTCTTATGTAGATAAGAACTTCAATACTCAAATGATTTTCTGCTTCTACATTCTTCTATCCTTTTCTCAAACACTTGGAAAATACTTAGAGAAATATTTTGGCAAGTGGTTCCTTTTCTCAAACATTTAATATAAATTTTATTATTTCTATGGTTACATGTTTTACTCGTACTCGACCCATTTTTTTCATCTTCTTGAAGAGTAGAGTTTGGCTTGGTTGATTCGTGATGCAATAGAGTGGGCCCATTTTTAGAAGATGTTTTTTTCGTTTGAGAGCAGGACTTATGGAATGCCCTTTCCAAGGATCTTATGCCCTTACTTCCTTTTGGGAGTAGGACTTACGGGTGGTTCCTACAAAGGATTTTATGCCCCTATTTCGTTTAGAGAGTATGACTTATGAACTGTCCCTCCCAAAAACTTTATACCCTTATTTCGTTCTAAGAGTAGGACTTATGAAGTACCCCTCACAACGACCTTATACCCTTATTTTCTTCTGAGAGTAGGACTTATGAACTGTCCCTCCCAAGGACTTTATGCCATTATTTCCTTCTGAGAGTAGTACTTATGAACTTCCCCACCCAAATACCTTATGCCCTTATTTCCTTCTGAGAGTAGAACTTATGAACTGCCTCTCCTAAGGATTTCATGCCCTTATTTTCTTCTGAAAGTAGGAATTATGAACTGCCCCTCCTAAAGATTTTATGCCCTTATTTTCGTTGTAGTTTTTGGCCTAAAGGAGAGAGCTGGCACTGTGAATTTTTGTGTGGAAAACCCTTACGAAAAAAACCATGGGAAAATGTTCACTATGATGAATGTTACAATTTTTAAACAAAGTATATCCTTAGGTGAGCCGCATTCCAGGGTTTCAGTAGATCCATTCCTTCTTCTATTTTTAGATGGTAGTAGCCACTTCCCCATATTCCATTGATGATATATGGCCATTCACATGTTGGCCCAAGATTTTCGTCTGCTTGGAAGATCTTTTTTAGAACCAGGTCTCCCTTCTAGAATTCCCATTTTCGTACCTTTTTATGGAAGTAAGATTTCTTCTTCTGGTTGTAATGGGCCATCCAGATCAGGGATGCTTCGCGTAGTTCTTCCAGCTCATCAAGGCTATTTCTGAGTTGTTCTTCCTTTTATTGTTCGTTCAGTCTAGATCTGATAGTGGGACTTCCAATTTCAACAGGTATCATTGCTTCCGCTCCATATGCTAGAGCGTATCATGTTTCACCCATTGTTTCTCTAGGAGTTGTTCTATATGCCCATAGTACTGCTGGTAATTCTTCCATCCACTTTGCCTTGGATGACTCTAGTCGTTTCTTCAAATGGTCAAGTATAATTCAGTTTGACCTCTCATCATGTCTGTTTCCTTGTGGATAGTAGGGTGTGGAGAATCGGTTGATGATTTTCAAGTCTTCACAAAAGGTATTCACCATGTTCCGGTGAATTGGAGTTCGTTGTCAGATATGAGGACCTGGGGAATTCCATATCGGCATATTATGTTCTTCCATTGAAACCCTTTCATCCAATCTTCTTGAAATTTGGCGAAGGCTTTAGCCTCAATCCATTTGGTGAAGTAATATGTTGCGAATACTAAGAAGCATTTCTGAGCGGGTGCCGAGGGGAGTGGTCCAACAGTGTCTAGAGCCCATTGGATGAACGGCCAATGACTCGTTACAGTTTTGAGCTCTCAAGGGCCATCTTGACTACGGGTGCAAAGCGCTGTCACTTACTTTGCATATTGCTTGGCGTCTTGGTGCATATTCGGACTAGTAGTACACTTAGTTCATCACTTTATGCGCTAAAGATCTGCCCCCAGTATGATTTCCACATACCCCTTCGTGAATGTCTGTTAACACATGATTTCTTATACAATAGTTCATTTATCAATATATACCTAGTGCTCTGCTGCTGCACCTTACTGGTACGGTGCTTGTCTTCTGAGACTATTCCTACCTTAAAATAGTAGATTACATTGTCCTACCAACTGGGTTCTCCTTCTACTTCGATATTAGTTACACATTTCCATGAGAGTGAGGCTTTTGGTCTCTCCAGAAACTCCACGGGAACAATCCTCTTGTACAGAAATTGAAATGATGATCCTTGGTTTGCCAGTGCGTCAACGTGCTCATTCTCAATTCTCAGGAACTATTGGATCTGGTAGCCTTGCAATGCGCTTAGGGGTCCTTTGCCCATTGTAGGTAGCTTATCATCCTTTCATATTTCGCTATGTATTCCACCGTGAGCTGTTTCATGATTAGCATGGAATCAAAAAATATCTTTACATATGTTACCTCATCTTCCCATAGTAGACTCAATCCCACTATTAGTGCTTCATACTCTGCTTCAATGTTTGACACGTTGAATTCGAAGGAGATGAAATGCTCAAATGTTTCTCCAAGGGGGGTCTATATTACCACCCTTGCTCGTGCTCCTTTTTTTATTTGAAGCACCATCAACGTATAATTTCCAAGGACCATTTTCAATTTCTTCATGAGATCCCCTTTCAATTTCTCCTTTAGTGAAGTCTGCTAGTGCTCGCCCTTTGACTGAGGTTCTGGCCTTGTAAGCAATGTCATACTGGCTTAGCTCAATCAACCATTTTTCTATTCTCTCGCTTACCTCTGAGAGTGTAAGAGACTCTTGACAGATGAATCCTTTAACACTCTAATGCTATGTGCCTATAAGTAGGGTCTCATTTTTCGTGTAGCGATCATAATGGCCAGCACAAACTTCTCCATCAATTTATACCTCACCTCGATCGCTACAAGGCTTTTACTGATGAAGTACACGGGCTTCTGCATTATTTCCTCCTTCCTTATAAGTACGGCCTTGACTATGACCACAGAAAAGATAACATACAGCAAGAGTTGTTCACTTGGTACCAACTTAGAGAGTAAATGTGGAGTTGTAAGGTATTCCTTAATTCTACTGAGAGTTTCTTCACATTCCTCGTTCATCCGTGTGCAGATTTCTTTCTAAACTTTTCAAAAAATGGTTTATATTTTTTCGTAGACCTTGAGATGAATCTGTTTAGGGTGGCCACCTTCCCATTAAACCTTGTATCACTTTTCAATTTCATAGAGATTTCATCTCCATAATTTCCTTCACTTGGTCTGAGTTTACTTCGATTCCCCGCTGCATTAGAAGCCCGAGGAATTTCCCTGCAGCAACCGCGAACGTACACTTTTCCAGCTTGAGCTTCATGGAGTTTTCTCTTAGAACTACAAAGGCTTCTTCGAGATCCTGAATATAGTCATCCCATTTCTGGCTTTTGACCAGCATGTCGTCTACATAGACTTCCACGCTTTTCCCAATCTATTCATGGAAGAATCTGTTCATCCGTCTTTGATAGGTAGCACCAAATTTTTTCAATGTAAGCGATACGACTTTATAACAGTAGGTGCCATATTAAGTAATAAAGGATTTTTTTTCCTTATAATGTTGGAATATTTTCACCTGACTGTATCCGAAGTACGCGTCCATAAAGTTAAGTAACTCGTGTCCCAAAGTGACATCAACTATTTGATCTGTCCTTGGCAGTGAGTATTAAACTTTGGGGCAGGCTTTATTCAAATCGGTGAAGTCCACACATATTTTCCACTTTCCACTTTTCTTCCGCATCATTACCCCGCTGGCTAACCACTATGGGTAGTCCACTTCCTAAAGAAAACTTGCTACCAAGAGCTTTTCGACTTCTTCTATGATTGTGTGATTCCGTTCCAGGGTAAAGCTCCTCTCCCTCTGGTTTACTGGCTTCATAGCGGGATCCGTATTCAACTTATGACAGATGATTTCTTCGGGGATGCCTGACATCTCCAGCGCCATAGCTGCAAACACATCCTTATTTTCTCTCAGGAAATTCACTAACATTTGTTTTTCACTACTTTTGAGATAGGTACCAACATTTATCATCTTCTGGGTTCCTTCCTCCAGGCATAAAAGCTATGTTTCTTCTCCCTCCTTGACATCGAGCTGTCTTTCCCATCTTTCTGTGATTTTTATAAATCCACGGGTCGCTTGCCTTCTGCCTTTTTTTGTTGATTTCTTC
The DNA here is from genome assembly GCA_003255025.1 of Datisca glomerata. Classification (NCBI taxonomy): domain Eukaryota; kingdom Viridiplantae; phylum Streptophyta; class Magnoliopsida; order Cucurbitales; family Datiscaceae; genus Datisca; species Datisca glomerata. The sequence continues at coordinate 1,381,537 of QANY01008646.1, forward strand.
TTAATGGATTCTAAAGCAGTCATGGAGTAGATACGTGCAGCGGATTGATCTCTCCTTATCGTTTTGACCCCCTTTGGGGGCGAGTATTTTAGTATATTGTAGAAGGTTGAAGGGATGACTTTCATTTTGTGGAGCTAGGTTCTTCCCAAGATAGCATTGTATGGGGACAATGTGCTTAGTATCATGAACTTAGTCATATAATTGAAGGGGTCTGCATTCATCGGGAGAGCAAGGGTTCCCTCTGAGTAGTTAATGACTTCATTGAATCCTATCAACGACTGTGAAGTTCCTTACAACTCTTGTTTTCCCATTGGCATTTTCTCCAAGGTTACCTGGTATAAAATGTTCACTGCACTCCCGTCGTCCACCAAGACTCTCCTTAGCAAGTAGTTGTCGACTTGTATCAAAATGACAAGAGCATCATTGTGATGCCCGTCATGCTCTAAGTCCAGATCATCGAATACCAACGGCAGATTCCCTTCTGACACTTGAAGGTTCTTCTAGGCGCTTTTCCGGCAGTTTTTTTACAGTAGATATTTCTTTCCTTCCTTGTTGTCCCTTCCTGCTTTGTGAGTGCAATAACCGTGTCAAAGATGTGGAGGGGTTGTTTCCCGTTGTCTCTCTTGTCTTCCCGTGATTGTCCTTTTCTGTTTCCCGTTTCTGTTCTTATTTTTTTACAAACTAACAGAGGCACCCATCTTTGATCAGCTGTTTGATGCAGTCTTTAAGCTGGAAATAATCCCTCATGTAATGTCCGCTGCTCCTATGAAAAGAGCAGTACTTGTCTTTATCTGTAAGCGGGGTCAGTCCCTTGAGCCAAAGCTTGTCCTTGATCATATCTAGGATCTGGTTTACTAATAAGTTGAACGGCGTGTAAATCTTATCTCTCAGGGGTACCGTATTTGAGTGCCACCTTTGAAATCTTGTTCTCTCCTGCTTGCCATTTCTCCTGTATTCTCTTTCAATTCCGTCAGACTTTTTCCTTTCAGATTTGAGCTTCTTTCTCGCTTTCTTCATTCCTCAATCTTTTGTTCGGTAGACTTCAACAAGCTTCTTTTCTCTTCCTCCAGAGTAATCTAGGCTTGAGCCCGCTGAAAGGTTTTTGCCATGGACAATGGCTTCATTTTAGATAGATCTTTGAACAAGGGTGAGTTCGATTCTAACCCCCATCTGAAGGCCAGTCTGACAACTTGATCATCACAACTCTTGACTGTTACCATTTTATCCTTAAATCTATGTGTGTATTCTCGTAGCGACTCCCATTTCTTGATGGAAATTGTCAAGAGATACTTTGTTCCTCCATGACCACATGATAGGTAGAGTACTGTTCTAGGAAGATAGAAGACATAACAACAAAATTAATAATCGAGTGCACATGGAAGGAATGATACTATTTCAGAGTTGTCCCGTCCAGGCTGGTGGGGAACATCTTGCACATCAATTTTCCTTATGTTGATATTGTGCTATTACATGTCTAAATCGTCGGAGGTAGTATAAGGGGTCTATTTTCCCTCCGTAACATTTAAATTTAGGGGCCACAAACATTTTAGGTTCGAGTGCAGTCATGATTTTAGGGTTTAACAGAGAACGGGTGAGGGACTCGAGGTCAATCTTTCCCGTACTTCCCAGGTTTCTCATTTCCATTATTTTCCGGTCCAATAATTCCTTCACTGCCTATTTGGTTATGACCCGGGACTAGCAAGCTTTACTCATAGCCTCATTCACATGGTTTTGGGATTGGACTTCTACTTCCACCCATACCCATTGTACGTTCCTGATATCCTCGTGGTTCTCCTGTCATTCCTCGTTGCCTGTTACCCCTAATTGGATATCTCAGTCCTCGATATTCACCAATTGACTGAATTCAGCACGTGTCCTTGTCAGCTATTGCTGAAGCGTGTTGATCTGGTCTCGTACAGTCTGTCATGCTATGCAGTGCCGATGTGTTTCTCCTTTCCATTTCCTACATTCTGTTTAGGATTGTCGGTAGCATTCCTGTCGGTAGAATTAGTTGACCCACTTGATCGTCTCCATTTTTGATCCCGTTATCTTCATTCAGGGCTGTGTTTGATCTGAATCTAGGCATATTTAGTATTTTTGGGGTGGGTTTTTTGAGTTTTTCTTTAAACTCTCAATGAAAGCATTAAAATGTAAATGATTTTTTCCACCACACTAATAGAGTCTTATTAATAATCAGCGTGCAATGCTAAGAGATTAGAGAGTGAGGGAGAGAGAGAGTAGTCAGTACACTGAGTAATTTTTCAAGTTGTATTTAAGATTGGATTACCTTCGTTCATATTTTTTCAATTTTCATACATATACAAATACTCTCATGCGCTCTTTAATGTAGTCATTATAGTTAGAAAAAACTCAATTTCATCCCACTAAAATCTACTTCACCAAAATGTTTTGACATTTGGAAATAATTACATGCGACGACGACAAAAATGTTAAAAGTATTAACGGTGATTGACCGAATGGCCACATGGATACAATGTATAAATTTTGATGATGAAAGTTAGTGTTTTAAACTATAATGACCATGTTGAAACTTGATATAAGCTTGAGTTGTAAAATTTGTAGTTTTTTGAAACAAATATTTGGTAATGTGTATAATACAATATATACAACATTTCATTTTATTGGTGTTTATAAATAATCATTAAAAAATATATAATAACCAATAATTTAATTATTCTAAATTCCTTATATAACTTTCCATCCCGTTACGATCCATGTCCCACGCGACTTCGGCTTCCCTACTCGACTACATGGCCCATCCTGACCCGACTCATGACCTCGACCCGACCCAAACTTCTTACCTCATGAAAAGCACCATCAAAAGAATCGATGATTGCATCGCGCTACCACTCCAGTTAAAAGCAGCACGATTTCCTTTTCATTTCATAGATATGTTTGTGTAATTTTTTAAAAAAAAATGAGGTAATTTTGAAGATGTAAAAAAATTTAAGTTAAAAAGCTAGATTAATTTGGCGAACGTGATAGGTACATTTCGAACGAAGAGGCCTAGCCTGAGTCGGACATTGATCCTGATACCCAATCTAGTCATTTTAGACCTAACTATCTTTTTTTTATATTCATAGAAATTGATAAATTATTATATTTGAATTTTTTATTTGTTCAGATAATGTTACTTGTACAAACCAGTTGTGAATGATTTTTTTTCTTCCACACCAATAAAGTCTTATTAATAATCAGCGTCCAATGGCTAAGAGATTAGAGAGTGAGGGAGAGAGAGAGAGAGAGAGAGTAGTCAGTACACTGAGTAATTTTTTTTGATTTGTATTTCATATTGGATTCTCTTCGTTCATTACCCAGGCCTTTATAGGTCACTAGGTGTAAATAGAATAACATTTTTGTTAATAAAATAGTAAAATGAAGGGAATGGTCATCCTCTCTCCTACAGGAGGGGAATGATCCCCCAATCCCAATATTTTTGGAGATTTTATTACACTCATAGGATCTCTCCCATTCTCGTTGGATCTTTTGTCAAGTGTGGGCGCACACTAAATCTTTTAGTCTTCCAATCCCATTCTAACGCGTGGAGATCTCCTCACTGCTTGTCAGTTGACCCTTTCCATCAACGTGGCATGGTGCAGATTTTTTGCCAGTTCATTTGCCACCCATTACATTCAACAAATTTAAATTCGTTGAAGTGTAATGAATGCACTTTGTACGTATCCTGATAAGGGATTGGCAGCTTCGTGCTTTTTAATCATTTTACTCCTGCAAACATCAATAATGTGCAAAAAAAATTGGTACATTAAACCATAAAAATATATACCATCATAGCCTTGTCTGACGCATTTCTTGAGAATGTCATTTTGTCCATGTCCGTGTCATTCCTTCTTCCCGTACTCGATTCACGGTGCAAATTGTGCATTTTCAGAACACACTCTTAGTTATTATGTGCGTCATTTTACCTTCCCGTTCTTAGGTGGTGTGAATTTTCAAGACACGCCTCCTTCTCTTTCCAACTGTCATTTGTTTATTTGCCCACTGCGAATGATGGCTGACATTGTCATTTCAAACGTCCCGTCCCTATGCGCCTACTGCATTCTACGCCTTTTCTTTTTCATAATTTATTGCGTTTTGCTTTTCTTTCAAATTTGTAAATTAAATTTCATTCCCTTTTCACGTTCGTATAGTCTTTTAAAAGTATTTGTCTTCCTTATTTTGCTTCTGTGCACATTCTGTCCCCTGTATGTCCCATTTCTTTTCCTCCACTTTTGCTCCTTTTCTGTTCCATTCTTCTTCTCGGGGGTTTCTTCGTCAATTATGAGAGAGACAAAGTTTAAGGTCACTGTTCCACTAGTTAGGAAGGGAGACGAGTTCAACCACTTTATGGACTGTCATAGAGACGCATTCCCCTCGAATGTCATTTGTGATTTTGGGGACGGGATACCTAAGTCTTTCCCTTGTAATCCCCCATATCAATCACCCTAGCCGTATATAACTTTAGAATTAAAACTCCCATTCTCCTACCTTTTTGAGAAAATTTTGGCACTTTCTACCTCGTCCCTTCCCAATACACTTCTAACACATACATATTTGTTTGAGGGATAAAAGCCTTAAACAAGAGGCATAACCTCAACATAGGCGTAGACAAAATTCATGTCGTGTACATTATTAAGAAGCGCAACACGTCTTACTACGTGGATCCCTTTGCTAGCAAGAAATGAGGAGGTTTAATATTGATTTCCCTATGTGAGACAAAGGCTGGGGAGATGGGACCTTCCTGATTGGCGAGAGTTGAGGCTGTGATGGCCGTTGGATTGTCCCCAAGGTTTAGGGATCATTCAATAAGTGGTCGCAGCTTCGGTCTCTCTTTTCCCTTTCTCTTTTCTCTTTATTTTTTAATACTGACCCTTTCCTCTTTTTTTGCAGATATGAACTTAAACAAAAGGTCTTTCATCCCCAAAGACGTAGCCGTACGATTCTCTGTTGCCTATAACTTCCCAGAATGGGATTTGAGAGATCTCATTAATACAAGGAGGCTGATCGATGTTGCCTACGCCCCTGGTTTCCATAGTAGAGACTGCTGCTCCTTCTTCCACTTTAGAGATTCCCCAAGCCATCCTGACTTCTGCTTTCTGCCACGCTTGGTGTCCAGTTCTTCTAGGCCTTCCATATTTGAGTGGGATGAAGAGGATGACAAAGAGGAGAGTGAACAGGAAGTAGAGCGAAAGGAAGCCGAAGATCAAGACGCATTATTCCGCTTTGCTCACCAACAATTGGAGATGTCAAAGTAACTTTAGAGCAACTTATGGGGAAATGTCAACGAGGAGAGGAACGTCTATTCGAGAATGGAGGCTGCTAACACCATCGGTAACGTCCCCGATGTTGCTGCACCACCAACTCCTACTGCTATTTTACCGCTATTTCAATTGATCCTCCCGCCCCCATATCCGAGGACACTTCAGAACGGGAAGATGTTTCTCCCCTCCTCACCTTTCTGCTCAGAGGCCAGCACCTTCATTTTTTGGTTCTCAAGGGATGCCCGAGGAGACTGACGTATGGAGATGGCGTTAGTATACGGTGGCTCCGCCCATTCCTGCTTCCATGAGCTTTTTGAAGGACCCCGTTCTTCGTACACGGTCACAAAGAGGATCAAGTCTAAGGTGAACATTGCTGCTCTGTGTCAGATATATGTTAACGACTAGATCAATGACATTAGTCATAGTCTGATATATGTAACTTCTTAATTTCTTTGATTTCATCTCTTTGTTCTTTCCTTTATTTACTAACACTTGGAGGGTTTTTGTAGGCTGTGACTTATCACAACGGGCTCCAGGAGGACATTCGATCTGTGGAGCTCGAGATGGCAGGCTTCAGGAAGAAGGTGCAAGAGATGAATAAGTCTCATGACGTTGTTCTCGCTGAATAGGATCATCTGCGGAAGGTTGAGGCTGAGCTCCAAGGGGTCGTTATCCATCTCGCTGAAGAGTTGGACACCCTGCGGTTAAGCGAGCGAGTTTGGAGGAGTCTTTGCAGATGAGAGGGCTGCTGAGATCAACTGGGAGAACTTATCCATTGTCGAAGGGAAGCTGGCCGAGGTAGAAGAGAAGTTGTCATTTGTCGAGGCAGCTTTGGCTAAGGCTGGTGACAGGAAATTGAAATTAAGGCTCAGTACCCGGCCATTGTTGATCAGGCTGAGTGTATGGCCTATAGTGCGGGTTACCGTGATGTCAAATCTGACAAGGCTCCCCACACGCCTCCTGTTGACCTTCCCAATGACCCTGTCAAACCTGAATCGACCGTTCCTGTTCTCAGTTTTGACCCTCCTACGGAGGCCACTCCCGAAGAGGAGTCTTAGTTTAGTTTCCTTGCAGTTTACTTTTCCATGTACTTTTACTTTTCGGGAGATTTTCTTGTATTTTTCTGAAGTTTAATGAGAATATCTTTCCCATTTTACTGTTTCTTCTATCTGCTTTCCTTTCTTTAATACTCAAACAATTTTATGCTTCTGTTTTCTTCTGTCCTTTTCTCAAACACTTGGAAAAAACTTAGAGAAATATTTTGGCAAGTGGTTCCTTTTCTCAAACACATAATACAAATTTTCTTATTTCTATAGTTACTTGTTTTACCCGTACTCGTCCCCATTTTTTTTATGCTTGAAGAGTAGAGTTTACTTTGGTTGATTCATGATAGAATAGAGTAGGCCCGTCCCCGTTTGATCGAGACTCCTGTTTTCACAGCTTTTTGATTTTGTCTAGTTCATTTGCCACTCTGTTAGTTCCTCTTTTTTTGCCCGTCTTTAGAAGATATTTTTTTCTTTTGATAGCAGGACTTATGGAATGCCCTTTTCAATGATCTTATGCCCTTAGATTATTTTGAGAGTAGGACTTATGGGTGGCTCCTCTAAAAGATTTTATGCTCTTATTTCCTTCTAAGTGTAGGACTTATCACAACAACACATAAAGGATACAATAGCAGCAAAAACCGCTATGGTATAGTTTCCATAGCATTTTTGAAAACGTCATGTTTGTCGACGTTTTTTAAAAGTGAAGAGCAATGATAGCCTTTTTCCGCAATGAAAAATGCTGTAATAGACTTTTTATAGCGTTTGAAAAATGCTATGGTATACCTATTATCCTATTATAACATTTCAAAAATGTTGTGGTACAGCCTATTATAGCTTTTGAAAAACACTATAGTTTTAGAAGCTAGAAAACATAGCAACAGTTTCAAATTACTTTTAAGCATTCTAAGCATTTCCTGGCACTTTTTTATGTTCTTACCTTTTTCTTTTTTAATGTTCTTACCTTATTATAGCATTTTTCTAACACTTAATTCCTCAAAATGCATTTAAGTAAATATTTAATAACATTAACAAAAAAAATCACAAAGTCATATATCATTGTATTGAATTTCACAAATTTCTTACACATAATAATATATGGTCTACTAGAAATTACATCTCAAATAAGTAAAGTCTAGAATACTCCTAAAAAAATATGGCCCCAATAGCTTGTCATATTACATCTAGATCTTTCATTTGTTGCTTGAGTAGCTTACTCTCCATATTTGTCATACATAAAAATTGCTAATGCTTTATTTCCATCGAATAATTCTTACCATATTAATCTCACTTTTTATTATTATTATTATTATTACTTCTACTAATTAATACTTAAAATAAAAAGCTTCAGGACACCATGTTCACATTATAAGCATTTGAGAAAGAAACTTACATGTAATTCTCTGATATGTCCAAGCATCACTTGCAGGAATTATAAATTGTAAGGTAGAACTCAAACTTTTTTGCTATAACCATGGAGTTAACAATTCAACACTTCAATGCACGACCTACCTCCAATAATAGGCGCAAATGTTTCACTAGATGTCAAAGCTTCTCTAGATTTAGTAGGAATAAAACCTGAAGCGAAAAGTTCAATAGGGCTCAAAACTTCAACAAGAGCATTAATGAGTATACTCAAATTTTACTGATAGATGATACCTTTCAATTGCAATGGTTCCATTATGAATCCAAGTACTGCAAAAGGAAGTATGAGAATAGCCTTTCCCCATAATGCATATTGCCAATTTAAATAGCTTCCAACCTGAATTTTGGCAACAACGCAAAAACTCAGGAAGAGATTTCACCAACAAAATATTTCAAAGTACACAAAAATTTTAGCAAACTAGTGGAAAGATAGAAAAAAAGTGCAGGTAAATCTGGCATAAACAGCTTGCAGAGACCAAGACCTCACTTAAAACTTACCAATCCACCATAAACATAGCCCAAGGCAAAATATTTAGCAGTAGTAATTTAGACCAAACACCCAAAAATGAAAGACGCAAATGCCGTATCCTATTAAAGTTGTCTTGCTTGGGATCTAAACCTTTACTTTCCCTAGATCCTAGAAAGAAAAGAATGTATACATAATGCAGACAAACCCCAACTAACTTCTTTTTACTAAATATATCATAACAGTTATCTAACATAAGAACTTCATTTTACTTCACATGCTTGTCAAAATCACAGATTCACAAATCATAATAAATGGATGAGGTATTCACCTATTTACCAAGAACACAAATATTGAAGAAGCCACAAGAAGACCAACCATAAATGCAGATGATAGAACAACTAGAAAAAAATGTCACATCCTACCGAGAGATACTGAAACAGTCCATCAGGATGCAAAGGTTTCGTTCCTAATTTTCAATTAGAAAAAATGACTGAAATGAAAACTCACATGTACTTCATCTACCTTAGTACTAAGTGGATGGATAGAAAACAATACACGAAGACCAGAAAGCTTGGCAATACCTAGTTTTTGATGGGAGAGCCGTTCTATTCTGCAATAGTGAGAATCTGACAGTAGAAACAAGGTCCATGTTAAAAGTATCTCCCTGGAATAACAAATCAAACCAGCCACAAGGCTCAATCAAACTCAAAGTCATGAAAGTAGACATTTTCTTGCAAAAATACAAATAGTCGTAAAAACAAGCCTTTTAACCGTTAAAAACACAAATCGAACTCCGATTAAGGAAATATAAATCAAGCCTGTATGGAAAAAACATGACAAAACTCAGAGAAACAACCAAATAAGATCTAATAAGCACATGTAATTTAAACTACATTCGAAATTCACAATTAGGGAAATGAAAAAGTAAGACATACGATATATCCATAATCTCATCCAATTTCACATACCTGAAACATAGGACTAATTTTACCAGAAGCCTGATTAGCCACATAGACCCCTACCAAGAACAAAATCAAAATCCATTCAAATATAAGGAAATACATAAGAAGGTTGTACTCAATGGCATTGGGATTCAATAATTTCATCAGAGGAATATACCAAAAACATATGGTCCAATAAAGGAGAATTTAAAAAGAGCAGAGTAGCTTACAATATCTTTTTGTTTAGCTAAACGAAGTTAAAAAAAGCATTTAAGCAACTAAATGGACCATTGAAGAGAAGCTACAAGAGAGACGTCAAGTAGAGATTTATGAATCAATCCCTAGGTCAAAATCGCTTATAAAGCAAAATAGAAAACTAACTTCAAATTGATAACATATCTCAACAAAACTAACTTCAAATTGATAACATATCTTAACAAAACAAACTAAATTGAAAAACCCATCACAAGAAATTTAAAGCATAGTAGAGAACTAGGGATTTACCCAAAATGAAGAGAAGCTGGGGAATCAACCTTCGAAAGAGAGCTCAAACAGAGAGCTTTGAAAAATTTGAGACAAACATGCAAGAAGGATATGAGAGATAGCTTCGCATAGCGAGGGAGAGTTTTCTGTAAGCTTTGTCATTGAGAGGGTTATCTGTGAGCTTTGTGACTGAAAGAGTTATCGGTGAGCTTCCTCTTAAATTCTGCGAGGGTTGAAGAGAGGCGTTGTCTGAGAGATACACTAGAGAGAGATAGCTAACCAGAGAGAGCTTCTCGAGGGAAAGACAAAAGGTGTGAGATAGTTCTTGAGCCCTAAAATTTCTGTCCAACATAGAAGAGAGGTTGATGCTGAGCGAGCTTGAAAGAGAGGGATAGATAGATAGAGATAGAGAGAGAGAGATAGAGAGATAGAGAGAGAGAGAGAGAGAGTAATTTTAGGTAGATTCATAATTTTGTTCCCAGAGCTAGCTTTCCCGAAAATTAGACAACCTACCTTAGCGTTTTGATAAAAACGCCGTCCTTCTGTGCTATTAAAGCGCACATTTGTTGTAGTGTATGAACTACCCCTCCCAAAGACCTTATGTTAGAATTACGTCAATAAAGTAGGGTGTAATAATTATTTATAAGTATTTAGTTATTTCTCAGACATTTTATATTACTGAATTTAATGAATGAATGAAAGTTTTTCTATTAATTAAAGTGTGTTTATTATTTACTCAAGTCCTGAAACTATTATCAACGTACGAAGAGTGAAGAGTGATGGGTCTTTGAGACAAACTCTTCGAAAATAGTTTAGAATATTATTCGCGACTAGGTAATCGAGTCTGATTACGATTGTTAGGTTGAACCAAAGGATGTCGGTCTTGGGTCATGGGAGTGGAGACTTAATTACGTCCAAACTTGTCAAAAAAAGCGATCGATGTAGTGTAGATTAGGCAGTCGTATCCATGAGGAGGCAACTAAAAATAAGTAAACAAGAGATATTAAACAAGTGATTTTGGAGATAAATAAAGTAAATAAAAAAATGAGAATGAAATTTTAATTTTGTTGTTGAAAATCATTTTTTAAAACACGAAAATTTGATTTGATAAAAAGTCAAAAATAAAAAGTGGTAAGGTGACGGGAGTCCATTATATGATTCGTTTACCTATTTGGATTTTGATTCACGAAATTACTTAATTGAAAATTTCACAACCCAAATAATCAATTGAAAAATAAAGAGTTAAAGAACATTATTTTTTTGTTTAAATCAATTTCTTACATTTAGCACATGTGAAAATGAGATCATCTTATAAGAAATCTAAAAAAGACAATATAACTTAGGTAATATTGCAATAAAAAACTACTTATAAAATAAACACAATTTTATCAATATAATTATATCATACAAAATTCCACATAAAACGAGCTTGACTAAATTTATATGAAACTATCAACACAATTATACTAACAAATAATTTGAAGAAAAAGATAGAAGAAATATGATATACTCAAATTTATAAACTTGAAAAACATTAAGAATCAAAATCCAAATAAGAAACTACACACATAATTTTATCTCTAATCTTACAAACTGAATTTAGCCTATCTTGCTAAACATTTTTCACAAATTCTAAAAAGAAAATATGAGAAAAATTAGAAGAAGATAGACTAAATTTCACCATAATTTTATTAAAGAAAAACTTGATGCATAACATAAGGCAAGACCCCCAATTTATATTGTTTTGGGGTTTCCAAAATATTATAAAATAAATGAAAAATAATTAAAAATAATTAAAAAGACAATTAAAAAGGCTTAATTTGGAGAGTTACACATTAAATACCCCTCCAAATGGACCCTAAGCTATTTAATCAAACGAAACCAAACGGCAGACATGTGTCATCGTTTAATTTTCCAATGGAGAGCTTTGGAGACGTAGAGGGACATGTGACGGCAAGGTAGTGCTTCTGCTAGAGCAAACCTCAAGTCTGAGAGACAAGAAAGTAATGGTGTGATGATGTGTCAGAATCTGATTGATCAACAATAAAGTAAGTGAGACCCTTTGGAAGAGAAAGTGGAAGAGGCGGCTTGAGGCTTTGCCTCTATGGGTGATGTGGCAGAGAAAGGAGAAGACGGCTCTTCACGGCTTGAGTTTGGTTTTTGACTTGGACTCTCATTTGGCTCCTTCTTTAGCTATTTGCATGAACTCCCATCTCTTTTCATTACAATCTTAGCCTAATTACTTATTTTTCCTGAAAAACAATTTTAATTAAATTAATATTAAATATTTTTGAATCACAATATTTTTATAATTACATGAACATATTAATTAAAATATAATTTAATTTGACAATTTTAAACAATTCAAGTGTATTTTCAAGCACTTATCACAACCTCCAATCAGCTTATTGCTAGTCCCGAGCATTTCAAGCGTAAACTAGAAACAAAACATGAAAAATCAATTTTGAAGGAAATTTGAACAAAATTATCTAAGTATTTCAAATAAACATTCAGTAAAAGATCAACCGATGTCTAAATTATTCCAATCACAACTCACAAAATTGTGTGTGTGCGCACATTAAGCCAAAGTCCTCTTACCATAACCCACAATATATATAACCTTAAAAATTAACCATGTTAAAGTCTCAACTGCATATCCTCATGGATAAATATTTCAATTTAATTCTGGGTAAGGATATTCATTCATGGAATTGGAAAGAAAAGTAAACACTCAATTTGGATATACAAAATTTAGGACAAACATTGATCACAAGATATGAACTTTTTTGCTATTTTTATTGTATATATTAAAAATAGTGTCATGCATCGAAATTTCAAATGGTCACTTTTGAAATAAACAAAGGATCAAAAGAATATTGTCTTATTAGAACGATATAAGACTTTATTGAACTAAATTTCTTTCTTTTCTCTTTTTTTTTTCTTTACTTCTTCTCCTTCTTCTTCTTTATTTTTTTTTATCTTTTTCTAATAAATAACTCACTTTCAAAGAGGCTCAAATAATTCTTCCAATTTTGACCAAAGTCATCCATAAACATGACAACTAACATTCCACAAACTGTGAATGGTGTATAAAATAGCAAGTTCACTAGTTCAAATGATCAATGAAAGTTCATAAGTTGTTTTCACAATCTTTCCATTCAATCACAAAAGGTGTGTGATTTTGAAACAATTAATGCACTTAAACATAGAAAATATCTCGGTTATATGCATTGAACATCCATCTTACCCAAGGCTTAAAAATGTGCACATAAAGATCTTAGGTGTCATTCTTTAGTAACATGATATAAGATGTGAGTGTCACCCCAAATACTTTAAAGATCATACCTAGACAATAATGTAAAAGTTTCAATCAAACTAATTTAATCACGTATTGCAAACTAGTAGCCTACACAAAAATTACCACAAACAAACAATAAACTATATTTTTTTATTTTTTTATTTGTCTAAATATGCATGTGCATGAAGTATAAAATACCACCACCCCAACCAAAATCAAACGGTGTCCTCAATGTCTAAAGATAAATGCAATGCGAGGAAGACAAGGAAATAGAACACCTGAATGATGAACATAATGAGTATATCTGTGTGACCTGTCATGAGTCTCCAAAAAAAATAACATACAAATAAAACACACCAAACTAAAACAAACTAAATAAAAAAAGAAAAAGAAAAATATAAAGTAAACCACTCAGAACTATTAAACCGGGTCGTTAAGCAAGATCTCTTCAACCTGGCTCACTCTTTCAATGTAATGCTACAGTCTCTAGCCATTGACTCCAAATACTCTCCCATCATTTAAGTCCTCGACCTCGACATAACCATTGGGAAAGACTTGCTTTACTATAAATGGGCCAATCCACCTTGACCTTAATTACCTGTATGAAGATACAGACAAGAATCATATAAATGCACTTTCTGATTCGTCTCAAATTATTTTCTTAGAATTTATTTATCATGAGCTGCTTTCATCTTTGCTTTATAGATCCTGGAATTGTCATATCCATCATTTCTCAACTCCTCAATTTCTGATAACTGGTGTTTGTGGTTGATACCTGCAGCACTCATATCAAAATTTAGAGTTTTAATAGCTCACTAATCCTTATGTTCAAGTTCTACGGGTCAATGATAGGCTTTACCAAAAAACAAGTCTATAGGGAGACATCCGAGAGTGCATTTAAGAGATGTGAAGACCAATCTTTGCGGTCTGCTCTTACCATCTTTTCTAAAATTTGTTTTATCTTCTTATTGACCAACTCACCTTGACCATTTGTCTGAGGATGATAGGCATTGCCAACCTTATGAATCACACCATACTTATGCATGAGAGCCTCAATAGATTGGTTGCAGAAATGAGTCCCCTAATCACTAATGATAGCTCGTGGTGTACCAAACCGTGATAATACATTTTCCTTTAAGAACCTTACTACTGTTGCATTATCATTGGTTCGACATGGTACAACCTCGAACCACTTGGAAACATAATCTACAGCCAGAAGAATATAAAGGTAACTAGAAGACGGTGGAAATGGTCCCATAAAATCTATTTCCTAACAATCGAATATCTCTATCGCAAGAATTGGGTTCAAGGGCATCATATGATGGAGAGATAGAGCTCCTAACTTTTGGCACCTTATACATGAACTACAAAACTCATTAGTGTCTTAGAAAAAAATTGGCCAATAAAGACCACACTGTAAGATTTTAGCAGCAGTTTTCTTTACACAGTAATGACCACCACATGCATCATTGTGACAAAAGTTCATAACACTAGACACTTCATCCATAAACAACTTCTAGTCAAAATAGCTTCTAAGTTAGAAATGCACGAGTCAAAAGAATCGCCTAAGACAGTTAAATCATCCATAAACACTTCCATACATTTTTCAATCATGTCACTGAAAATTCTCATCATGCATCTCTAGAAGCTAGCATGTGCATAACATAACCCAAATGGCATACGCCGAAAAGTAAATGTACCAAAAGGCCTGGTAAATGTGGTCTTATCTTGATCTTCCAATGTGATCTCAATCTAATAATAACTTGAGTAGCCATCAAGAAAGTAATAATAAATATGGAAAGCCACACATTCAAGGATTTGGTCAATGAATGGAAGAGGAAAATGATCTTTGCGGGTAACAACATTTAACTTCCAGTAGTCAATGCACATACGCCAATCTGTTATAGTTCTTGTAGGGACAAGAACCCCTTTCTCATTCTCTACTAGACTGACACCAGACTTTTTAGGAACTACTTGAGTTGGACTCATCCATTTTCTATCAGCAATGGGATAAATGATGTCAACGTCTAGAAGCTTCAGTACTTCATTCTTGAAAACCTCCTTCATGATTGGGTTCATTCTTCTTTAGGGATCTCTTCGAGGAATAGCCTCATCTTCCAAATTTATATGGTGTGAGCATACAAAGGGGATTATACCATTAATTTCAGCAATCATCCAACCTAATGAAGATTTATGATCCCGTAGCATATTGGTTAATTTATGATCTTGTGATGCATTAAGGTTAGATGAAATGATAACAGGAAATGTGTCACCATCTCCCAAGAAAGCATGTTTCAGTCCCTCAGGTAATTGGGCCAACTTGATATTGGGGACCTCTTCATTGGAAGGTTTTGGCTTTTCTTTCTTACGAGGTAGCTCTTCGAAGTCTGGTTGCCAAAACTTGGTCTCTCTGCCTTGTGAATCCTTATAAATGGCTGCATTGTTAACCAACTCACACGGACTGCAATTTTAAAATTCAGATAGATAGAGAAAATCATCAAGATCATTAAAATTACAATTCAGATTAGCTTATTCCAAAATGAGTACGTCGATTAGAAATGTTTGGTGACACTCGTCATTGTCATGTGGTTGCTTTCCAATGTGAAAACATTTACTTCTAAGGTCATGTTCCTAAAAGATATCTTCTTAGACCATTCCTATAGTTGATTAAAGCAATTGCAATGGCAAGAAAATGCCTACCGAGGATAATGGGAATCTTTGATTCTATGCTCACCACAGACTGGGTATCGAGGACAATGAAGTCAACGGGGTAATAGAATTTCAAAATTTGAACCAAAACATCAACTATACCCCGAGGCTTTTTGATTGATTGATTGGCTAATTGCAACACCATAACAATTAGTTTTATTTTACCAAGGTCGAGCTATTAGTAAACAAAGTAGGGCATGAGATTAACACTTGCACCAAGGTCGAGGAAGCTTGGATAACTTCATGAGTCCCAATGTGACAAGAGATCGTGGGACAGCTAATATCTTTGTATTTTGGTGGTGTATTCTGCTTGATCATTGCACTTACTTATTTTGTCAAGAAAGCAGTTTTCTTAACATGCTGCTTCCTTTTATAGTGCACAGATCCTTTATAACTTTGGTATAAGAAGGTACTTTCTTAATGATATAAAGCAAAGGAAGATTAATTTTCACTTGTGTCAAGTGCTCTGGTATCTCATTTTGACTTTGTAGTACTTTACCCGTAGGACAGAGGGCTTGGGGGAAAGGAACTTTAACTGAAGATTCAGTTGGCTCATTATTCTTAGAGATTTCAATTGGAGTACTCATAGTGGCAGTACTTGTTGTTGGTCCTTCCAAAACTTTATTACAAGTAGTGATGGTATTGACTTCTTTGAGATTTTGACCGTCAGGATTAGAATTTTGTGCCATATATTGCCCTTTTTGTCAGGCTTGAGAGGGAAACTTTCCACGTTCATGAATAACCAATGCTCTAGTTATCTTTGAAATCTAACTTTTCATTTCCTTGCTTTCTTCCATCACCTGAGTGAAAAGTGATTCAAACTTCTAGTTTGTCTTGCTCTGCGCATCCATAAAAGAATGTAAAGTGTTCTCAAGAGAACTCCTTGGTGGTTGAGCATTGTATAGAGGAGCAGAATAAGGCATTGTAGGTTGCTGTTGATTTCTCCATTGTCCTCCTTATTGTTGTGTTTGGTTAGGATCTCTCCAACTGAAATTTGGGTGGTTTCTCCAGCTAGGGTTGTATGTGTTAGAGAAGGGTTAATATGATATTAAAGCATTGCATTGTTCCTCGTAAACTCCTCTCATATCATTGTAAGCAACGCAATCCTTAGCTAGATGATCCACCCATCCTACAAATATACACAACTCTTGTGATTCTACCCTTGCGACCATGTGAATTCCTCTACTTTCCTTAGTTTTGAGAGCATCGACTTGTTTTGTCAAAGACTCCATTTGAGCTTTGATGTTATCCTCTTCCCTTAGTTAGTAGATTCCTGAAGATCAAGATCGACTTGTACTATTAGTAGCACTAGGTCCAGTCCATGTGTGGGTTTTTTCCACTAATCCGTTGATATACTCAAAAGCTTCTTCATGTTCCTTCTGGAGAAATACCCCATTGCACATTATTTCAACAAATTGACGCTCACAAATGGTAAGTCCTTCATAAAAACAACTTACAAGGTGCCAACTATTGTAACCATGACGGGAACATTGATTTAACAAATCTTCGAACTGTTCCCAGATTTAAGGGTGTGAAAATTTTTTAAGAACCAACCAAACCGATTCGGTTCAGTTATTTTTATTAACCGCAATTTTGATTCGGTTACATTTTTAAGTAAATTTCTAATTAGTTCAAACCGATTACAACCATATGATATTTATATATATTTTTGATTTTTTAATTATTGAAGTTAAAATAAACCATAAACCAAAACTAAAGCCTTTAGTTTATAGAATTATATTTTTTAAATTATTGGAGATTAGTGTATGGATTAATGGATATTATATTTGATTATTGAATGTATTGATGTTTTGAGTTTAAATTTTTCTTTATATTTTAAAAAAAATTATAGGTGTGGTCGAACCACTTATAAGTAACCAAACCAAACCGATTACTTTAGTTACATTTAGTTCGATTCTAATGGTTACTTCAGTTTGATTCGGTTATTTAGATAACCGGTGAATTCAGTTCGATTATAAATTTTCTTTATTAACCGACCGAATCGAACCGTGTACACCCCTACCCAGACTTGATATAATGTTTCATTATCTTTTTGTGTGAAGGTTGCGATTTATCGTTTAAGACTATTAGTCTTATGGTGAGGGAAAATGCAGTTGTCATTTCTTCCCATGTATCCATCGATGTAGGTCGCATAGAATACAACCAGCTTTTTACCTTACCCTTCAACGAAAAGGGTAAAAATTTAAGCCGCACAGAATCTGCAGTTCCAGCTTCAAATTCTCGAATGTGAACTCAAGGATCTCATTTTCTAAACCTTGAAAAGTTGGTAAAAGTTGAATCATGCCCCGCTTGAAATCTAAGTTCGATAAATTTGGGGGAAACATGATGCATGAACGTGTGGTCGTACGTGTTGGGTGAACATAATCGTTCAACGACCTCTGTTGGACTTCTCCCTCTTCCGCTATTTCGAATAGATTTCTACTTGCTAACGAGTTTGGAGAAGAAGGAACACTAGAAACATGGGAAGAAGTGTCACTAGGATTATTTGATCTCTTTTCAAATCTATCTAGTTCATCTCTATAACGATTCATGCACCTAATTTAATTTATCTTTGAATTATCATTATTATTTTTTAAAATTAATGCAAGAAATATACACCAATAATGTTCCAAGTATGGAAGTGTAACAATTATAACTTGTACCAATCTTCCTTAAGCATATGCTTTCTTTGAGAGAACAATATTGATTTATATCAATCACAATTTTCTTAATTGTAATGAAAATTATTTGCTAAAAATTAAAAACTAAGTTAATTCTATTCTAATAGTAACACAAATTATGAGACCTAAATTATTAACTAAATGAGAAGCTTTTAAAAAATTATAACCTAAATAAATTAAAGCAAAACAAATAACTAATAAAATTAAAAAATAAAGAATAACGGAAAATAAAAATAATTACAATTCAAAGCCAGTAGGAAAGAATTTAATGTTAAATACAATGAAACTTTAAAATATTTAAAAAAAATTAAAGCAGAATTTTTTTAATGCTAAATACAATCAAATCAGATTTAAAAAAATAGAATTAAGCAGTTTTTTTTCTTTTTTTTTTAGAAAAACTTAAAAACAAACTACTAAAATTATATATCAACAAATAAAAAGATAACTAAAAAACTAAAATAAAATTAAGTACCTCTTTAGTCAACTAATCTTCTACCAATTTTTTTACTTGAAAAATACCTCCCCGGCAGCGGCGCCAAAATTTGATTACGTCAAAACTTGTCGAAACAAACTGATCGATGTGGTGTAGATTGGGCGGTCGTATCCATAGGGAGGTAACTAAAAAAGTAAACAAGAGATGTTAGACAGGTGATTTTGGAGATAAAAAATGTAAATAAAAAAAGAATGAAATTTTAATTTTGTTGTTGAAAATGATTTTTTAAAACACAAAAAATTGATTTGATAAAAAGTCAATAATAAAAAGTGGTAAGGTGACGAGAATCCATTATATGATTCTTTTACCAATTTATATTTTGATTCATGAAATTACTCAATTGAAAATTTTACATCCCAAATAATCAATTAGAAAATAAAGAGTTAAAGAACATATTTTAAAATAATGAATTTGATTAAATCAATTTCTTACATTTAGCACATGTGAAAATGAGACCATCTTATAATAAATCTAAAAAATGACAATATAACTTAGGTAATATTGCAATAAAATACTACTTATAAAATAAACACAATTTTATCAATATAATTATGTCATATAAAATTCCACATAAAAAGGGATTGACTAAATTTCTTTGAAATTGATAACACAATTATATTAACAAATAATTTGAAGAAAAAGATAGAAGAAATATGATATACTCAAATTTATAAACTTGAAGAACAGTAAGAATCCAAATCCAAATAAGATACAACACATATAATTTCTTCTCTAACCTTATCAAATGAATTTAGCCTATCTTACTAAACATTTCTCACAAATTCTAAAAACAAAGTAAGAGAAAAATAAGAACAAGAAAAAGAAGAAGATAGACTAAATTTCACTATAATTTTATTATAGAAAAGCTTAATGCATAACATAAGGCAAGACCCTTAAATTATAGTGTTTTGGGGCTGCCAAAATATTATAAAATAAAAAAATAATTAAAAATAATATAAAAATGTAGAAATGAAGTAAAAATAATTAAAATGGCTTAATTTAGAAAGTAACACAATAAATACCCCTCCAAACGGACCTTAAGCTATTTAATCAAAGGAAACCAAAAGGCCGACATGTGTGGTCGTTTAATTCACCAACGTAGAGCTTTGGACAAGTAGAGGGACACTTGGCGGCAAGGTAGTGCTTCGACTGGAGCAAACCTCAGGTCTAGGAGATAAGAAAGTAATGGTGTGATGATGTGTCAGAATCGGATCGATAAACAATAAAGTAAGTGGGACCCTTTGGAAGAGAAAATGGAAGGGGTGGCATGCGGCTCAGCTTCTACGGATGTTGCAGAGCGTGACACATGGCAGAGAAAGGAGAAGACGGCTCTTCACGACTTGGGCTTGGTTTTCGACTTGGACTCTTCATTTGGGCTCCTTCGTTGGGCTATTGTCATGAACTTCCATATCTTTTCTTTGCAATCTTACCCTAATTACATATTTTTCCTGAAAAATAATTTAAATTAAATATTTTTGAATCACAATATGTTTATATTAATTACATGAAAATATCAATTAGAATCTAATTTATTTGACAATTTTAAACAATCCAAGTACATTTTTAAGCACTTATCAAAACTCTAACGGTTGACCTAGATATGTTATACAACATGTTCAACAAATCAATAACAAATTAGTTCTAAATCTAATTGTTTTTAAAGTCATTTATCTAGCTTTAAATCTAATTGTTTACACCTTAAGGGTATTTTTGTGATTACCTTAATCCTGAGGTGAATACAAAACTTGATTTAATTATTTGCGATCTTTGATACGTTAAAAGAGTGAGTTTGAATTGTCAGATAATACATCGGTTGTTGGGATCGTGATTCAATATTAGAGTTACGTGATTTACATATATGGAATTTATGGTGAGATTGTAAAATGTAACAATATCACCTCATGCTTTATTGATGGATGTGTGAATAAATTTATCTGGCTAAATACTCGATGAAATGAATCATTGAACCAGATATGGTGAACTTTGTGAGACAATTTACTGTTATTCCTTTCTTATTCACAATCAATAAATGTGTTAAGAAAATAATAAGTCGAGAGGTAATTTGGTATGTTTACATCCCGCTCTTGTTTCTGATATTAACGAAGGGTAACATAGCAAAATATTATGTGGATCGTGAAATGAGAAGTGTCTATTTGCACCAACAGAAAAATGTAGCGTACATGAATCGAGAGTTGATTCCGCATCGGACCTATATTGGAGTCATACGATGTCATCATTAAATAGGTTAGAAATTTACGGAGATAAATTCGTCGAGTATTTAAATCCTATAGATTTGTTCATGCGGGTCAATTCAGTCTCAGGAGTAGCTCATTAAGATAGGAATGAGAAACAACACCAGTTGGACTAAAAATGTGTTTTGGACCAATGTATACTTCCCGAACCGATATGAAATGGGTATCGTCACTAAAGTTGTGAAGAACAAAAAATAATGATCAAATTCAAAGAATTATTATTTTTTAATTATTGAATAATTAGTAAATAGAAGAAAATAATTAATTAATTGATTGAGATCAATTTAATTTAACAATTTAGATTGATGAATTTGGACACAGTATTGACTCTAAGGAGATGTAAAGTTTCGACAATTACAATAAGGGGAGGAGAATTCTGGTAATTTACAATATATGGGATATGTGTAAATTCTGTAATATTTATATAAGGGATGACATTAGGGTTGTCTCCCTAAGTGTGTTGACACAAATCTAATCACAGTGTATGATTACACAATGCAAAAAAAAAAGCAGTTTCTATTTCCCCTCACGTTGCCGTCGAAATCTAGAGGAAGAAGAAAATGAAATTTGTTTTTTCTCCTTTTGTTTTGAGATCCCACACTCAATTCCTGATGACATCCTATTAAGATATACTTCTCAATCCTACGAGTGATTTTTGGTGAGAAGATTGATTCAAGTTCTACGAATAACAAAGAACGCAAGACAATCAATAAGATTCTACCAAGTTAGAACTTCTCCGAAACAAGAAAAGTATAATATTATTTCCACATCCTCTAAATATGTCAATCAAAATACGCATGATCATAAAAGGTTTTATATTAATATGATTAAATAGTTGACGTGAAATTTTTTTGTTTCCGCCTACGAACCATTTCGTGGTTCATTGTTTTTCTTAATTTTTTAAAACCCAATCCAACACCTTATACCCTTATTTTATTCTGAGAGTAGGACTTATGAATTACCATTTTCAATGACTTTATGCTCTTATTTCATTCCAAGAGTAGGACTTATGAACTGCTCCTTCCAAGGACCTTATGCTCTTTTTTCATTCTGAGAGTATGACTCATGAACTTCCCCATCAGTTGGACTAAAAATGTGTTTTGAACCAAGGTATACTTCCCGAACCGATATGAAATGGGTATCGTCAATAAAGTTGTGAAGAAAAAAAAATAATGATCAAATTCAAACTGGTGGAGATGTAAACTTTTAATTATTGAATAATTAGTAAATAGAAGAAAATAATTAATTAATTGATTGAGATCAATTTAATTTAACAATTTAGATTGATGAATTTGGACACAGTATTGACTCTAAGGAGATGTAAAGTTTTGACAATTACAACAAGGGGAGGAGAATTCTGGTAATTTACAATATATGGGATATGTGTAAATTCTGTAATATTTATATAAAGGATGACATTAGGGTTGTCTCCCTAAGTGTGTTGACACAAACCTAATCACAGTGTATGATTACACAATGCAAAAAAAAAAAGTAGTTTCTATTTCCCATCACGTTGCCGTCGAAATCTAGAGGAAGAAGAAAATGAAATTTGTTTTTTCTCCTTTTGTTTTGAGATCCCACACTCAATTCCTGATGACATCCTATTAAGATATACTTCTCAATCCTACGAGTGATTTTTGGTGAGAAGATTGATTCAAGTTCTACGAATAACAAAGAACGCAAGACAATCAATAAGATTCTACCAAGTTAGAACTTCTCCGAAACAAGAAAAGTATAATATTATTTCCACATCCTCTAAATATGTCAATCAAAATACGCATGATCATAAAAGGTTTTATATTAATATGATTAAATAGTTGACGTGAAATTTTTTTGTTTCCGCCTACGAACCATTTCGTGGTTCATTGTTTTTCTTAATTTTTTAAAACCCAATCCAACACCTTATACCCTTATTTTATTCTGAGAGTAGGACTTATGAATTACCATTTTCAATGACTTTATGCTCTTATTTCATTCCAAGAGTAGGACTTATGAACTGCTCCTTCCAAGGACCTTATGCTCTTTTTTCATTCTGAGAGTATGACTCATGAACTTCCCCATCAGTTGGACTAAAAATGTGTTTTGAACCAAGGTATACTTCCCGAACCGATATGAAATGGGTATCGTCACTAAAGTTGTGAAGAACAAAAAATAATGATCAAATTCAAACTGGTGGAGATGTAAACTTTTAATTATTGAATAATTAGTAAATAGAAGAAAATAATTAATTAATTGATTGAGATCAATTTAATTTAACAATTTAGATTGATGAATTTGGACACAGTATTGACTCTAAGGAGATGTAAAGTTTTGACAATTACAACAAGGGGAGGAGAATTCTGGTAATTTATAATATATGGGATATGTGTAAATTCTGTAATATTTATATAAGGGATGACATTAGGGTTGTCTCCCTAAGTGTGTTGACACAAACCTAATCACAGTGTATGATTACACAGTGCAAAAAAAAGCAGTTTCTATTTCCCCTCACGTTGCCGTCGAAATCTAGAGGAAGAAGAAAATGAAATTTGTTTTTTCTCCTTTTGTTTTGAGATCTCACACTCAATTCCTGATGGCATCCTATTAAGATATACTTCTCAATCCTACGAGTGGTTTTTGGTGAGAAGATTGATTCAAGTTCTACGAATAACAAAGAACGCAAGACAATCAATAAGATTCTACCAAGTTAGAACTTCTCCGAAACAAGAAAAGTATAATATTATTTCCACATCCTCTAAATATGTCAATCAAAATACGCATGATCATAAAAGGTTTTATATTAATATGATTAAATAGTTGACGTGAAATTTTTTTGTTTCCGCCTATGAACCATTTCGTGGTTCATTGTTTTTCTTAATTTTTTAAAACCCAATTCAACACCTTATACCCTTATTTCATTCTGAGAGTAGGACTTATGAATTGCCATTTTCAATGACTTTATGCTCTTATTTCATTCCAAGAGTAGGACTTATGAACTGCTCCTTCCAAGGACCTTATGCTCTTATTTCATTCTGAGAGTATGACTCATGAACTTCCCCTCTCAAAGAATTTATGCCCTTATTTTCTTCTAATAGTAGAACTTACGAACTACCCATCCCAAGGGCTTTATTCCTTTATTTCCGTTGTAGTTTTATGCCTAAAGGAGAGAGTTGACACCGAGAATTTTTATGTGAAAAACCCTTACTAGAAAAAAACCACGGGAAAAGTGTTCACTATATTGAGTTTTACAATTTTTTAAACAAAGTATTTCCTTAGGTGAGCCGCATTCCAGGGTTTCGGTAGATCCGTTCCTTCTTCTTTTTCGCCTATTCCGTTGATGATATATGGCCCTTCCCAAGTTTGCCCAAGCTTTCATTCTATCTGGAAGATCTTTTTTAGAATCAGGCCTCCCTTCTAATTCCCATTTTCATACCTTTTCCTGGAAGTTAGATTTCCTCTTCTGGTTGTAATGGGCCATCCGGATCAGGGATGCTTCTCGTCGTTCTTCCAGCTCATCAAGGCTATTTCTGAGGAGTTATTCATTTTGTTGTTGTTCAGTCTAAATCTCATAGTAAGACTTCTGATTTCAACAGGAATCATTGCTTCCGCTCCATATGTTAGAGCGAATGGTGTTTCACCCATTTTTTTTCTCGGAGTTATTATGTATGCCCATAATACTGCTGGAAATTCTTCACCCACTTTCCTTTGGCTGACTCTAGTCGTTTCTTCAATTTTTCAAGTATAATGTGTATAATTCACAAAAGGTTTTCACCATGTTCCTGGTGAACTGGAGTCTGTTATCAGATATGAGGACCTAGGAAATTACGTATTGGTATACTATGCTCTTCCATATAAACCATTTCACCTCCACTTCACGAATTCTGGCGAAGGCTTCAGCCTCAATCCATTTGGTGAAGTAATTTGTTGCTACCAATAAGAAGCATTTCTGAGCTGGTGCTGTGGGGAGTGGTCCAACAACGTCTAGGGCCATTGCATGAACGGCCAATGACTTATTACAATTTTGAGTTTTCCGGGAGCCATCTTGACTACGGGTACAAAATGCTGACACATATCACATTTATTTGCATATTTCTTAGTGTCTTTGTGCATCTTTGGCCAGTAGTACCCTTCATTCATCCATGATTTCCACATACCCTTTCGTGAATTTCTGCTAACACATATTAAGCTTCCTTCTCCGGTGGACACTTCAGGTACAGGCATGTAAAGGATTCCTTATACAATAGTTAGTTTATCAATGTATACGTGGTGCTCTGTTGCTGCACCCTCCTGGCGAGGAGCTTGTCTTCTCGGAGTATTCGTACCTTAAGATAGTGGATTATGTTGTGCTGCAAACTGGGTTCTCCTTCTACTTTGATATCAGTTACGTGCTTCCACCAGAGTGAGGCACTTGGTCTCTCCAAAAACTCCATGGGAACGTTCATCTTGTACAGAATAACAATTATGATCCTAGGTTTGCCAGTGCGTCAGCATGCCCGTTATCAGTTTTTAGGATTTATTAGATCTAGTAGCCTTTTCAACGCGCTTAGTACGTACTTTGCTCATTGTAGGTAGCTTATCATCCTTTCATCTTTTGTTATGTACTCCCCCATGACATGTTTCACAATTAGCATGGAATCACAAAATACCTTTACATATGTTACCTCATATTCTCGTACCAGAGTCACTCCCGCTATTAGTGCTTCATATTCCACTTCATTGTTTGACTCGCTGAATCTGAAGGAGATGGAATGCGCTCTAATGTTTCTCCAAGGGGGTCTTTATCACCACCCCTGCTCATGTTCCTATGTTATTTGATGCATCATCAGGAATCAACGTATAATTTCCAAGGCTCGTTCTCAATTTCTTCATGAGGCCCCCTTTCAACTTCTCCTTCAGTGAAGTCTGCAACGAAGTCTGCTAGCCCCTGCCTTTTGACTGAGGTTTTAGGCTCGTAATGAATGTCATACTAGCTTACCTCAATCGACCATTTTCCATTCTCTTACTTACCTCTGTAGAGTGCACGAGACTCTTAACAGGTGAATCCGTCAAAACTCTGATGTTATTTGCCTAAAAGTAGGGTCTCAATTTATTTATAACTCACAGTGGCCGCTATAAGGCTTTTACTGATGAAATATATGGGCTTCTGCTTTCTTTCCTCCTCCCTGATGAGTATGGTGCTAGCGGTCATTGTCAAAGCGACAACATATAGTAGGAGTTGTTCACCCGGTACTAGCTTAGAGAGTAAATGTGGAGTTGTCAGGTATTCCTTAATTCTGCTGAGAGCTTTCACATTCCTCGTTCCATCCGTGTGCATAATTCTTTCTCAACTTTTCAAAAAATGGTTGACATTTATCCGTAGACCTTGAGATGGATATGTTTAGGGTGGCCAACCTTCCCGTTAACCCCTGTATCTCTTTTAGGTTCGCGAAGATTTCATCTCCATAATTGCCTTCACTTGGTCCGGGTTTACTTCGATTCCTCACTATGTCACCAGGTTCCCGAGGAATTTTCCTGCAGCTACCCTGAACGTACACTTTTTCAGATTAAGCTTTATGGAGTTTTATCTTAGAGATGCAAAGGCTTATTCGAGATACTGAATATGGTCCTCCCATTTCTGGCTTTTGACCAGCATGTCGTCTATAAAGACTTCCATGCTTTTCCTGATCTGTTCATGGAAGACTTTGTCACCATTCTTTGATAGGTAGCACTTGCGTTTCTAATCCAAACGACATAACTTTATAACAGTAGGTACCATATTCAGTAATATATGAAGTTTTTTTCTGATCAGGTTGTAACATTTTCACCTGATTATATCTGGAGTACGCGTCCATGAAGTTGAGCAACTCATGTCCTAAAGTGGTATCAACCATGAGATCTATCCTTGGCAGTGGGTACTCATATTTGGGGCAGGCTTTATTCAAATCGGTGAAGTCCACACATATTCTCCACTTTCCACTTTTCTTCTGCATCATTACCACGTTGGCTAACCACTCTAGGTTGTACACTTCCCGAACAAAACTTGTTGCCAAGAGATTTTTGACTTCTTCCTTGATTGCATGATTCCACTCCGGGGCAAAGCTCCTCTTCCTCTATTTTACTGGCTTCACAGCGGAATCCGTATTCAACTCATGATGGTTGATTTCTTCTGGGACGCCAGGCATCTCATGTGTCATAGTTGCAAACACATCCTTGTTTACTCTCAGGAAATTAACTAACTTTTCCTTTTCACTTCTTTAGAGATATGTACCAACATTTGTCAGCTTTTGGGTTCCTTCCTCCAGGCCTACAAGTTCCGTTTCTTCTCCCACCTCGTACCTCAAGCCGTCTTTCACGTCTTTCTATGATTGCTATAAATTCATGGGTCGCTTACCTTCTGTCTTTTCCATCGCTCTCTTCTTGACCGATTTCGGAGCAGATGCGGGCAGTTGCTTGATCTCTCCTTATCGTTTTAACCCCCTCTGATTATGGGTATTTTAGTACTTGGTAGAAGGTTGAAGGAACGACTTTCATTTTATGGAGCTAGGTTCTTCCCAGGATAACGTTGTATGGAGATGATGTGCTCAGTATCATGAACTTAGTCATATAGTGGAAGGGGTCTGCATTCACCAGGAGAACAAGGGTTCCCACTGAGTAACTAATGGCTCCATAGAAACCTATCAACGGTTGTGAAGTTCCTTACAGCTCATGTTTTCCCATTGAAACTTTCTCTAAGGTTAACCTATATAAAATGTTCATTGCACTCTTGTCATCCACCAGGACTCTCCTTAGCAAACAGTTGTCAACTTGTATTGAAATGACAAGAGCATCATTGTCATGCTCGTCATGATCCAAGTTCAGATCATCGAATACCAACGGTGGATTCCCGCTGACGCTTAGGGTTCTTTCCTTCCTTGTTTTTCCTTCCTGCTCTGTGAGTGCAATAATTGTGTCGACGATGCATATGGTGTTTTCGTTGTCTCTCTTGTCTTTCCCATGATTGTCCTTTTCTGTTTCCCATTTATCTTCTTCTTTTTTTACGAACTAACGGAGGTACCCATCTTTGATCAGTTGTTCAATGCAATTTTTAAGCTGGAAACAATCCCTCGTGTAATGTTCGTTGCTCGTGTGAAAGAAGCAGTACTTGTCTTTATCCTTGTAGCTTGGTTCTTTTATAAGCGGGGTCGGTTTCTTCAGCCAAGGCTTGTCCTTGATCATATCCTGGATTTAGTTCACTGGTATGGTTAGCAATGTGTAGACCTTATCTCTCAGGTGTACCTTGTCTGAGTCTTGCCTTTGAAATCCCGTTCTCTCATGCTTGCGGCTTCTCCCGTTTTATCTTTCAATTTTGTTAGGCTTTTTCCTTTTAGATTTTAAGCTTATTTTTCATTTTCTTAACTCCTCAGTCTTCCGTTCAGCGGCCTTCAACATGCTTCTTTTCTCTTCCTCTAAAGTAATGTAGGCTTGTGTCCACTGGAAGGTTTTTGCCATAGACAACGACTCCATTTTAGATCGATCTACGAACAAGGGTGAAATCTGGTCTAACTCCCATCTGAAGGCCAATCTGGTAACTTGATCATCACAACTCAAGACTTTTTCCATTTCATCCTTAAATATATGGGTGTATTCCCATAAAGACTACCCTCTCATGGTGAAATTTGTCAAGAGATACTATGTGTCTTCCATGACCACTCGATAGGTAGAGTACTGCTCTAGGAAGTCAATAGACATAACATCAAAATTAGTAATGGAATGCAAAGGCAGGGAAGGATACAATTTCAGAGTTGTCCCATCTAAGCTGGTGGGGAACATCCTGCACATCAATTTTCCTCGTGTTGATACAACGCCATTACTTGTCTAAATCGCTAGAGGTGGTCTACGGGGTCAGTTTTCTCTTCGTAACATTTAAATTTAGGGGCCACGAACTTTCTAGGTTCGGGTGCCATCAGGATTTCAGGCTTAACGGAGTACGGTGAGGGACTCGAGATCAGTCTTTCCCGTACTTCATAGGTTTCTCATCTCCATAATTTTTCAGTCCAATAGTTCCTTTACCACCTCTTTTGTTATGACCCGGGATAGGAGAGCTTCTCCCGTAGCCTCCTTCACATGGTTTTGGGATTGGGCTTCTACTTTCTCTCGTTGTACATTCCTACTGTCCTCGTGGTTCTCATGTCTGACATCTTTCCTGTCGCCCCTCGTGGTTCTCATGTCTGACATCTTTCGCGTTCCTTGTTATTCACTCTTTGACTGACTTTAGCACATGTCATTGCCATCTCTTACTGAAGCGTGATGATCTGGTCCTGCACAGTTTTCCATGCGTTGTGCAGTGCCTCCGTGTTTCTCCTTTCCATTTCTTGCATTCTGTTTAGGATTGTTTGTAGTATTTCTATCGGTAGATTTGGTTTATCCACATGATCGTCTCCGTTTCTGATCCCGTTTTCTTCATTCAAGGCTGTGTTTGATCTGGTTCTAGGCAAATTTAGTATTTTTAGGGTGGGTTTCTCAAGTTTTTCTTTCAACTCTCAATGAAAGTACTAAATGTAAATAATTTTTTCCTTCACAACAATAGAGACTTATTAATGATCAGCGTGCAAATACTAAAAGATTAGAGAATGAGGGAGAGCAAGAGTAATCTGTACATTCAATAATTTTTTGAGTTGTATTTCAGATTGGATTCCCTTTGTACATTACCCAGGCCTTTATAAGCCACTGCGTGTAAATAGAATAATAATTTTGTTAATAAAATAGTAAAAGAAAGGGAATGGTCACCCTATTTCATACATGAGGGGAATGATTTCCCTTTCTCCTATATTTTTGGAGGTTTTATTACACTCATATGATCTCACCCATACCCATTGGATCTTTTGTCATGTGAGGGCCCCTTCACTCCATCCATTCCTTCCAACTGTCTCATCCCCTAGTCTTCCAATCGCCAAATCAGTCGTAGCCACGTGGTCTTTTCCCGTTACTCAAATCTCATCATTCCCATTCTTGCGCAGGGAGATCTCCTCACTACTTCTCGGTTGACACTTTCCATCTACGTGACATGATGCAGGTTTTCTGCCTGTTCACCAGTGCCTGATAATATAAATTTCTTATAAAATGCAAGCTATGAAGCTGCAAACTAAACTAGTTTCAGTTTAAATTAGTATGTAATGTTAAATATTTTTTTTCATGATAGCTCATTTTTAGTTTAAAAACACTAGTCCAAATTTTATAAAGTTTTCTATTGCATATTAAATTTGAAGTGTATCACTAATTTTAGGTTGAATCTTTATACAAGGAGCCAAATAATATTAATTGGTTTATAACTGATTTGAGTTAAAGAAATAGAGCCAAGAGTGCATGCATCTGTGGCAATGAATTACTCTTCTTCCTCATGGAATATTAATTAAATTATTATAATTAATTTAATATGTTTGATTGTACATGATAATCAATAGAATACTAGATGAAAACTTAGAATTGTTATGTTTTACATAAGTATAATTTATAGTAGTTAAGCTTGTGATAACTTTAAGTTACATGAATGTCATTTTCCTTATATTATGCACAAAGTTATTGTTATGTGAATTTCAACATTAATTTCAGTCACGTGAGTTATGAGTTAATTAGATTTAATAGTAATTGATTAAAATTAAATAAAATTCAAAATTTTACGAAAAATTATAAAATTTATGTTGATTGACTACAAATTTAGTTATATCTTTGATACTAAAATAATAAAATTTATAACAGTTTATGTTAATTTTAGGACTACTCTAGTTTAGTTACTAGAAGATCATCAAACGATTACAATCTTGAGCTAATGGCATGGATAACTCAATTATATAATTGACAACAATGAGTCGAGTAACTATAAAAATGATACATTTACTTATATAGCCATTGAGTAAAATATGAAAATCCAAAATTGTTCATTTCAGTACATATCAGGAGAACATGATTAGTTCACTCTTCTCTCTACCACGTGATTTGACCGAGAAACCCTCCACCGCTGAGCCATCGAGCCATCAAAACACCGAACTACCATGAGCAGCCACTAAAACACCGAGCCAACATCGATGTGCAGACGCCTCACGCAAATGTCTCTCCCACCCTCTCTCTCACGCAATTTCCACTGAAAAACCACACCAAAATTTCTCACACGATTTCTTCACTAGATTGCTTCTGAAAATCTTGTTTTCAAGAAATTCCTCTCTTGGATACGAACAAATTTAGAAGCAAAATACAGAACAATTCTTAAATATAAACTTATGCGAAACAAATGATGGTATTTTAGACTTTAACAAGGGTACTTTCACTTAATGTTCTACTATTCTGTGTTTTCTTTGACAATGAAAAAGCGAAAGGGGCATGGGATAGGTTCGTCCAAATTGTTGAAGAAACTTTGACATTGTGTTCCAGTCATTCTTCAGGTACGTTAATTTTGCTCTTTTTGTTGCGATTTTGCTATTATTGTTCCGATTTTGTGGTTTCTTGGTGCAATTTCTGGTTGTTTTGCTGACTTATGAGTTAAGATTTTGCATCTGAGATGTAGACATGACTTTCTTGTTACGACTTTGTATGTGAGATGTTTAGTTACAATTTTGCGATTACTTAATTGGGATTTTGCGAACTCAGAGTTGGGATTTTGCTTCTAAATTTCTGCACTTTGTTTCGAGCTGCACGGGGAGAGATAAGGTCCTTCCTTTTCTCGATGTATAAACTAATGCAATTTCTAGTTGTTCTTCTTTTTCTTTAAATCACCTGCACTGGCATTGCAATCTTCCTTGGGTCACTACTTTGAACGTGTAAATGAGGCCCGGAGAAAGGCATATGAGGTTCAAACTAGTCGGATAAATTCTTTAAGGATTTAACAATACCCAAAACAGAGAAAACAAAGAAAAAAATTTAACAATCAGAATATCATTAACTTAACAAATAAAATAAAGAAATCAGAATATCATTCACAGAATAAAGAAAATAAAATCAAAACTAAGAAAACTATCAAATAAAGTTAACAATAACGCTAGATTTTGGAGATGAAATCGGGACCAAACCGAGCTTGTGGCTTTTGAAGAAGAAGACTCGAGAGAGAGAAGAGGGTTTCTTCCAATTTCTCAGAGAACAATCAAATTCAGATTTAAACAATAAAAAATTCAGAGTTAATGAAAATTCGGAGTTTAAACTCAAGAAAGAGAGAAGAGGGTTTCATTTCCAAGCTCTGATTCTGAGTTTCAAAAGGTTCTTCTCTGAAGCTCTGTTTCTGAATGGGCGTGTTTTGATAAGAAGACTCGAGAGCGAGACGAGTGAGAGAGAGAAGACCATATCATTAATTTTTTCTTTTGCAGCTCTGATTCTAGTCACCGATTGCTTTCTGAAAATTGAAGAAGAAGACGCGAGAGAGAGGAGTGCACAGGGAGAGATAAGGCCCTTCCCTTTCTCGATGTATAAACTAATGCACCCTCCTTCCCGATGGTTCACAGAATTTACTGATTTTGGGCTGTGGTTTTCCTCATTATTGATGTAATTTTCACGTAGGTTGATAATATGTTTTTGTAAAACATAATCTTTACATTACTTTACCAATCTCTGGTGTGTAATCGATATTTTGCTAGCTTCAACTCGGTTGAATGAGAATCATGGATTCCTTTCATTCTTCTGTCCATTTCTTATTCAGTCAGAACACTCATCATCTTCTTTTACTTTGCCGAGGGTGTATAAAGAGCCCATTTGGTATTTAGATATTACTTACATCAATGATTTGGCCAATCATGAATTATTGGTTACAGAACCATGTAAACATAAATAGAAACTATCATGAAGATATACAAAAAAGATCCATTCATTCTTTTATTTTTATTATGAAATGCTCATTCAGTAAGAAAAATAATTGATCAGTTGAATATTCAACTTTCTTAGTTAGAGTCTCATCACTCAGTAATGTTTACTTGTAAACATGATTACGTTACATTATGTAAACAAAAAGATGTTTACATTACTTGTAAACATAATGCTGTCAACACATACATTACTTGCAAACATAATAATATTATACGGTTGGTAGAAATGCTATTTTCATTTTGTAAACATATAATTATGTTCTAATTTTTACTTTGACGCATGAAATACATTTTGTACTAGTTTGAGATACATTTATATGATCTTGAGTTAGTTGGCTAGAACTAATATTGATCATAGTATGTTACATCTGCATTATGCATATGTTAATAATGTTTACAACTTGTAAAACTATTATTAACCACACATATTTTTTGCTCAATATCAACATGACGGTATAAAAAAATTAATTGTTCATAGAAAATTTATATCTAGTCCCAATTCTTCAAATTTCGATTCATTAAAATATATGATAGAAATCAGCATTTTGAATCTCATTCTCATGATCTTTGATTAGGGATTTAAATCGCGATCACGGCCTTTGTCGCGATCGCGGTATCACGTAGATCAGACGACGTGGTTGTGAATGTTTTTCAAGTTCTAGCGAGATGAACAATCTTTCTTTCTTTTTTTTTTAATTTCTAAACGCCATAATCACATGTAATAACACTTTACATTTTTTTTTTATGTTTTTGTCTTTTCACATATTTGATTTTAAAAATTTTGAGTATAAGTTATTGAAAATAATTATTTCTCATTAATTTAGTAAAAAATTATACATATACAAAATGTGATATTATAGGTGTATGTATAATTTCATCAAATATTAAATTAAGAATCAATTAATTAATAATAATGAAAAAATATGACAATATATTTGAAGATCAAACTTAAAATGAATTCTTACTATGATATATATCATGTACCATACATAGAGTTAAAATAACATTTGGATCATCTAGTGTGGGGTCACAATAGATGATCTAAGGGTTACTTAAATCTATTATATGGTAAATGGCATGTATCATAGGGAAACTCTAAGACAATTGCAGTCCATGAAAATAGGAAAAAGCTAATGTATGTTCTACATACCATACAGAAAGAAAAACAAATATTTAGATTGTATCTTGTGGAGCCTAAAAGAATAATCTAATAGTTATTTCACATTCTGTTTGGTACAGGAATGTACCATACTGGACCCTTTCAAATGGCCGGACTCCACTCATACAACATTCAATTATATCATGACACATTGGTTAATTTTACCAACTCCTTCATCTTCTTCCTCAAAGATTTCTCTGCAAAAAAAATAACTTTGTTCACAATTTCTCCTTCTTTTCATTTTTACAGGTTTCTGACCGCCTCGCGGTTCATCACCGCACGTCGGAGCAGATAGCGGGCTCTAGCGACCGTTACGTTGCGACAAAGGCCGTGATGAGAGTGAATCAGGCTAGAACTGTTATATCGGATGCTAATGGTATCGGATAGCTCCGATACCGTCGCTAAATATGAAGCTAATTATTTAGCTCCAGTCCCCTGTAACTAGTTTGCACATGGACAGATGGAAGAATATTATGCAAATTGTTGAGATTCGGTTGATGAAGAAGAATTTTTTCAATTAGTTAGTGCATCTTTAAATATGTTTTTAAAAGAAGTAAAGGACAAAATAGTAACATGCTAATAATAACTTCATAATTTCTAAATTAAAAAGGACTATTGTTGCATATTATTTAATAAAAAAATGTTAATAAATAGTCAACTGTTTAAACAAATCATAAAAAATGACCACAAATATAAAAAATAACCCCCTGACATGATTAAAAAAATGAACTTTCACGCGGAAGGAAAATTTAACGCCACGCGCCCCACTGCTCCAAAATTTGATAGTTTATATAATATATATTGTATATATTTTATATACCTATGTAATTTTTGTAGTATATTTTATGTACTATATATATTATATAAACTTTATAGACAATAAATAAAAAAATACGTTTTTTTGCGCATAATTTTGTTTGTTTTTTTGTTTGAAGTTGGGAGACTATTTTTTATTTTTATTTCATCAACTATTTTTCATTTAAAAAAATATATATTTTTGATGTTGAACTTTTAATAAGGAGGGTCATCTATTATATCTATTATATATATATTTTTGATGTTGAACTTTTAGTAAGTTGGGTCATCTATTATAATTTTCAGGCCAATTAGGATTCAAGCTGACCAGTTTAGTTTCTACGAACTAGTGGCTTTGTAATTAAGGTTTGGGCCTTAGCTTAAGGCATGTCTAGCTCTCCTTGAAAATCCAACAGCCCACTTGGAAACCTTTAAACTCACTAGCGGATCATTCTTCGATGGAAAATTTACATATAGACGAAAATTATAGGTGTGTTTGGATAATGTCAGATTTTGTAACATTTTCGAAACATGTCAATTTACTAAAGCTAATAGATTTGGTTCACTATAATAATCTTACTACTGTTTAAATCAAAAACATAATTTAAATGAATACATAAAACAATATTAATATTTTTTGTCAATCAAGTAAACACAAAATCTTAACCGGCAAATAAGTCTTTAAAAATAATATATATTTATCAGCAGTAACTTAAATTTTTTTACCTTACCAGCAATTGACTTTTGATCTACCATTTAAGATAGTAAAATAAATCTCAAACCAAAATGACAAAAAGGGACCTAGAAAACCAAAGATCATAGCGACCTATTATCGAGCAAGCTGTAGTCGGTCTATTTTTCGATCCATCGTGGAATGATGTCCATCATCAAACATGAAGCTATTGTCATCTATTGATAGTCAATCTCCGAGCACAAAACATCTGTCGTCGAACACGAAGTCACAATGGTCCAAAGTCGGCTCAGGTCCATTGTTGAGCATATGAAGTGAAGCCATCGTCGAGCACAAAATTTTTCTCAAATATCCAATTAGAATTCTTCAGAATTTCGTCAAGTGAAATAAAAATAGAAATCACGGTATAAAAGAAATGATAAGATAATAGGGGAAATAGCAGGAAAATACAGGTTTCGGGGGTGGAGTTGAAAAAATAATCAAAAAAAAATTTATTTGTAAACATGACCGAGATATGACCGTGATAAATAAATTATTTATCAAAATTACACGATAGTTTTATTTATCATATTTCAGTCATTTTTACGATAAAAAAAAGTTTCTAAACATTTTTTTAACTTAAATTAGAAAAGAAGTCATTTTTACCGTTCTTTTAAGAGAAATCAATTAAAGCCAAACAAACTGCAGCTTCAATTAATAATACGAAATAAGTGAGAATTATTCTGTCACTATGAAAGATCTGACAGTTTCATAATATATTAAATTCTAAAAACCCAAAATTAGCTAAAGAAAAAAAACACTCAAAACTCTATAAGATTATGGCATAAAAGAAATAAATACGTACGTACGTGCAATGTAGTGTATTTAAAATCATTAAGTATTTATTACCAATGGATCTTTATTAAGTGTTTAAAATGTTGATAAAACTTGGTTCACAAAATTCATCGCGTAACTATTTGTCAATTCTAATAATTATATCCCATATTTACTTCCACTCAACTGTCTGTAAATAATTTTTTAAAATCATATGTACATAATATTTTTGAATAATAGTTATGCAATATTCTCATTAATAAATTTCACATAATGTTTACGTACAATCAAATATGATCATCGTCTTTACATTACATATATCTTAGTTTTGTTTAATCACATTTTTTAACCGACTTAAGATTATATCAATTTAGTAGTCTCTTAAACCAAAAAATCAAGTTGTGGGCTACATAATGGAAACCCACACAAGAACAACAAAAAATAAGGTGGTAAGCAAAGTTGTTGCTTAATGTATGCGTGCCCTTGATTAATGTCATATTATTCATTATAATTAAAAAGCAGATTTTGGCATGCATGATTTGTAAATATTTTCAAAAGTTTATTCAGTCAGCATTGAAAAGCTAATTGGTATGTTTCAAAAGTCTAAAACAGACTCCCATTTTCAAACATTCAAGATCTCACCTTTTCTTTTTCTCCTTTTGTTATTCTCTTCATTGTTAATGTCATCCAACATGGATTCTCTATCGTTAATCTTCCAACGACAAAGAAAATATTAGA
The DNA here is from genome assembly GCA_003255025.1 of Datisca glomerata. Classification (NCBI taxonomy): domain Eukaryota; kingdom Viridiplantae; phylum Streptophyta; class Magnoliopsida; order Cucurbitales; family Datiscaceae; genus Datisca; species Datisca glomerata. The sequence goes on from QANY01008646.1 coordinate 1,418,586, forward strand.
CCTGACCTGTTAAATTAGAGATGAATGAATTAAATCTGTTAAAAATAAAGTAAAAAAAAATTAAATATAATTAAATATTTTAATATAAAAATAATTGAATCAGATCTGATCCGTTAATAATGATAAAGAGTCGTCATCAATTATCATTTATCTACTTTCTTTTTGCATTAAAAAAAGAGAGGCTAGGAAGCTATTTCAGTTTTGTTCTTTGGAACAACTAACAAGTATAAGTAGATTTCATACATAAGAAATTAACTTGTTAATGGTGAGAGTTTCTTCTCTTAAGCCAGCTGTTCAAAAAGCTAAAAAATCAAAACAAAAAGTTACTTTTTCTAGCTCAAATTGTCTAAAGCTACTTTTCTTTTTCTTCTTAAATTAATTACTTCTTTTTTATTTCTCTAGTTAAGAGGAATCAGTTAAGAATCTAAACTTAGATCTCCTACTTTGAAGATCGTTTGGAATTCAAATAAAAAATAAATTAATGATGTCATTGTAGGTTTTTTTTTCTATCATTAGGCCTATTTAAGACAAGAAATTGTATTAAATAGATAAATTTTCATGAGAAATTTAATATATAATAATTTTTTATATGTTGCAGGAGCGTACAAATTTTCAGGCCACATCATCTTACTTCAATTTACATTTGTGTATCAAAAATTACCCTTACATAATCTTCTTTAATTTTTAATTATATTGTTATCTAGGTGTTTTGGAGTTGCTTTTTTCTCATACTTTACTTTTTGTCATTGAATTTTAACTCTTCATTCATTTTGGTCCTTCAACTTGATTTATAGTCTATTTAATTCTTAAATTTGAACACGTTGTCAAAGTGATTATTGTTTTTTTTTGGGGGTCAATTTAGTCCATTGTTTTCAATATGATGCCTACTATCAAATTCATGAATGAAATGCTGAGGTGATGGTGATTTTCTCATACAAAATTAATTAACATATCATTTCACTCACTAAATTCTAAACCACTTTTAACACTCTAAAATTTTAAAAGGTTTTTACACAGACTTTTCATGTAATTTGATTAAATTGCACAGATATCCCCTTTATATTCAATAATTATACAAACCTCCCCTATGTTAATCTTTCCATTCGTTTGTGTTAAGTTTTAATTGAAAACCCAAAAATACCCTTCTCACTACACGAAATCCCTAACACTCGCCCAACACAACCCTAACACACCTAGCAGGCCAGCACGAAATCCTCAAAGCCAAACCTCACGAAACCGCCTACTGTCACGAGGAGAGATATGGTCACGACCTCCGCCATTAGCTGTCACGGTCACGAGCTCGGGGCATTAGCCCAGCCATGGCTACGATAGCTACCGCCCAGCATAAAATCCCCAAACGCCAAACCTCACGAAACCACCCTACTGCCGTGAGGAGAGATACATCCATGACCTCTGCCATTAGCTAAGCCACGATCACGAGCCACGATCGCCGCCATTCACCCATCCACGCCCAGCACGGTCTGCTTCTTTTTGCTTCGAGACTTCTGTTATGTTTTATGGTGATATGCTAATTCCTGAATTTTTTTTACTGAATTTTGTGGTTCCTCATCTGTTATGGTGATATGCTATGCTAATTGCTGATTTTTTTGTTTGAAATCAATGTGTACTGTGAATGACTTATATTTTATTCTATTTTTCTTCGAGACTTATGTTCTGTTTTGTGGTGATATGCTAATTCCTAAATTTTTTTTATTGAATTTTGAAGTTCCTCATCGATTGTGGTGATATGTTATGCTAATTGCTGATTTTTTTTGTTTGAAATCAATATGTACTTTGAAATCTTGATTTGTGTTTATGTTCCTGTTTGATTTTGTAGATGGAGGTTAGACCTGATTTGAAAATTGGTAATCCAGTTGATGTTATAAATCACTCTGTTGTTAGTGACTTTGATAAGGAGTGGATGTGTGATTCTAACGAGGAAGAGGTTGAAGTTATGGAGAGTGATATAGAGACAGATTGCGTAAGTGAAAATGATGAAATATTATCTGATAATAATTCTGATGAGCCTATTGATAGTGGCTTTCGTTCTGAAAGTGATGAAGAAGAACATGGTGTTGCTATTATTAGGGGGATGGATGCAATGTCATTTGTAGGTGTTGAAGGTGAAAAAATTAGTCTGACGGAGGGGTTAGTCTTTAAGGATGTAAAGCACTTTAGGGAAACATTACAAACTTTTGTTATCCAATAAGGATTTGATGTCATAAGGGTAAAAAATGATAGGTCAAGGGTCACATGTATATATAGTGGTGATAATTACACATGGAGAATTCATGCATCTCCTATCTCAGATGGGACAACTTTCATGATCAAAAGTTACAATGGTACTCATTCATGTGTAAAGGTTTCTAAGAATCCCAACGCCACGTCTGTATGGATATCAAATGTTCTTTCCAACCAACTTAGAGCTGACCCTAACATGTCAAATGATTCAATGTTTTAGTTGAGAAGTATGACATCGATCCACACCCAATGCAATTATATAGAGTCTGAATGAGAGAAAATGATGAAAACATGGGCAATCATGCAATCTCATACAAAACAATATGTACATATGCAGAAATGGTGCTGGAGAGAAATCTGGGGAGTATGGTAAAGATACAAAGTGATTGTACTACTTCAATTCCAGTATTCGAAAGGATCTTCATTTTCCTAGAGGCATGTAAACAAGGCTTTTTGCAAGGTGGTAGACCATTTATTGGGCTCGATGGGTGCCATCTTGAGGGACCATATGGAAGGGTCTTATTGGAGGCCATCACGATGGATGGTAATAATGACATATTCCTTGTGGTGCATGTTGTGAAGGAAAGTGAGAACAAAGATAGGTTGTCTCTTTCTTCCTACACTTTTATTTGACTGCATAAGTGATAGGGGGTGTGCACGGGATGAGACGAGATGGTTTTTGAGCATTTTTGTCCCGTCTCGATCGGGACGGGACAATTTTTTTAAGTCACATCTTGTCCCATTTTGAGGCAAAATCCCGAGCAGGACGGGACGAGACAAGTATTTTGGTTAAGAAATTTAAAGGTTAAAAATTAAAATTGGTTTAAATTTCAAAAGATTAAAAGGTTAAAAATTAAAAAATTAAGGATTAAATTCAAAAATTAAGCATTAAAATTAAAAAACTAAGGGTCAAATTTCTAAAATAATAAAAATGTTGGGCTGTTTATGAAAAATCAGGACAAGACATAATTCGCCAAGAGTAAAAATCTCATCCCGTCCCGCTCGGTTCGGTATGGTTTTTCGGGATGAGATGAATTTTTTAGGACGGTTGCATACCCTAATAAGTGATCCTCATATACTCCTAACTTTTATGTTAGATAGGCAAAAGGTAATTGACCATGTATATAATGGATGTTTGGAAGAGGTCTTCCACAGTGAGGTGTGCTAACTGTAAAGAAATGGGTCACAAAAAGAGAAGTCATCAATGTGCTCCTATTAAGAAGAAGTCAACAATCCAATCGAGAATCAAGACCAACTCAAAGCAAACACCAAGTACATTTATTGACAGCTCGGTTCAAGAGAAGATAAAGGCAAATATGACTGCCAAAAGGCTAAAAAAAAGGTTAGATTCCATCTAGTAACATGTTTCTATTTATTTATAAGCTAACATTCTATATTGGTTAGTTTATTTACGGTGCAGAATTTGAAGGCAAAGGAAGACTCCTTCATACAAGGGAATAGATTGAGTGCTGGTCATGGATTGGATTAATCTGGGCAAGGGACCGGTACCATGATTTTTTTTAGAGCCAATTGTTGGCTTTAGGCTATATTTTTTTAGAGCCATTTGTTGGCTTTAAGCTATATTTTGTTGAGCCATTTGCTGATTTTAGCCTATATATTTTTAGAGCCATTAGTTGGCTTTATAGCCTATATTTTTTTAGAGTCATATGTTGGTTTAATGGATAATCTTATGAAGCTCTACATATATTTAGGATAATTTTATGAAGTTAAGTAGATTGAATGACTTAGTGGTTGAATTGCATTTTGGATAATTTTAATATCGTTTTGAATGGTTTTGGAGTAAAATCGTGTTATTTGAATTGAAATTCTAATGTTGAATTAAATTAGTGCTACTTAGATCATTTAGATGAAAATGATGTTTGGATCAAATGGTTAGAATGTTGTTTGGAATACTTAGTTAATGTGTGAATTTTGGATAATTTTGGATGAATTTGGATAACTTTGGATGAATTTGGATAACTTTGGATGAATTTGGATAATTCTAGATTAAGTTAGTATTATTTAGTATTATTATGTATTTAATTGCTTTGGTAGTGATTTGAATTAAATTATGGATAAAGGTATTTTAGAGATTACGGCATCAATATAACAAATGTCAACAAATTTTGTTAAAAGTTGGACCTAATTATTATAGAATGCGAAGTATATGGAAGATCTGTATAATTATTGAATATAGATGGAGTGCCTTGTATAATTTAATCAAACTATATAGAAGATCTATGTAATTACCTATTTTAAAAATATAAAGCGTTATTAAAATAATACCAACAGTCATAAAAAAGAACACTTATAGAAAATGCTTGAAAACAACGACAAATCTTAGAAAATTATTTCACTGAGGGAACTATAACATATGAAACAATTTAAAATAATAGATGATACTCTCTATGATTATTATAATTGTCTTTGTTCAGTTTTGATGAGTTGAAAATGTCGCATCACAACTTCATTATCAATATTATTAAAAAAAATTTCTTGCGCCATATAAAATCAAACAATTATTAATCTATTGATCATTCATTCAATTTTGTAGCCGACTTTTAACAATATTCACAGGAGGAGGCGCTCTCTCTAGTATAGTAAAGCTTACAATATAAGAATATGTACAAACCTAAAATATATAAAAACTTACAATAAATCGTAGTGTCTATACATTTAATTAAATTTTTGTCATCCTTTTAAATTCATTAAATTTTTATTAAATTTTATTTTTTTAATTACATCATTTTATTAATAAACATAACTATCCTCATGATTAATTGAGTATTAAACTTCCTTTCAAATTTATTAGATTTTTTTATATTTTAAAGTATTTAATGATTTGATATTTTTATGGGAGAGAGAGAGTTGATAGGAAAGAGAGAATGTGATTTTGATGGAAAACATAAGGATAGATTTTGATTAGAGAGAGAATTTTGTTTGGATATGAAATAGAGTGAAATGGTGAGAGAGAGAAATAACAAAAAAATGGGTTTTTATTTTTGAGAGAGATGTAAAGACGGAGAGTGTGGTGGGAGAGAGATGGTTGGGTTATATATGTAAAATAATTATTATTTTATTTATTTTCTTATTTATATTATTTTAATGAGTGTGATATTTTAATGATAGTGAGAGATTTTGATTTAAGAGAAAGATAGAGTTGTGATTTGATAGGAGAGAGTGAAATGGTGAGAGAAAGATAAATAAAAAAATTCAGATTTTTTTATTTGAGAGGAAGGGAGGGAGAGAGAGAAGAGAGAACTAGAGAGGGAAAGTTTGGTTTATATATATAATTATTATTTTATTTTGATTTCAAGAATGTCACGTTAGTACATAATATCATTATAATCATATTAATTTATAATGAATCAGAGATCAAATTTATATCATTCAATAAATTATAATCAACGTAAATACACATTGAAACTAAGAATTGTATTATTATTCTCGCATAGATATATAACAATTTATTTATAATTGTTTACATATGTTATAAAAGTATTGTAAATAATTAATAATGATGAATAACTATTGTGCAGTATATGCATGTCGAATGATTTACAAATTAACTTTATTTTTCATTTATAAAATAAATTGTGTATATTTCAGTCATTTTGACATTACATTTTTTTGCATGTGCATTTGTTTCATTTTTTATCATATCTTTCAAAAATTCATGTTTTAAAATTTTGGTTGTTTTGAAAATTTTAATTCGGTTTTGATGTAAATAAAATTCAAATTATATTTTCTTAGATTTAAGTATCTTTCCCATTTTGAAACAAAAGCGCATATATGGTATATAAAAATTGATAAAATTTAAATATGTATTTAATTTGACAAAAATCTAATATTTTAAAAAGTTTGATGAAAAATTAATTTAATATATTATAATTATGCTAATTGCTTAAAAATGAAAATATAATGATTAAATAAAAGTAAGAACCAAATACAAAAAAATATTTAAATCAACTCAAAGAACACAAAAATTATATATAAAAAATTATTCGCAAGAATTTACAGCATCCTAGATATTGGAGAGAAAATGAAGAATAATTAAATCACGTGTAAGCTTGAATCAAAAGATGAGCATAAATACAAAGAAATTAAGAATTCCTCTGGCCAAACGTAAACTGGCGGCTACTAACAAGTGGCGTCACAAGGTGAAATTAGTGGTCTTTATTAATTATCATATAGTTTAGGGTTATTTAAAAATTTTCCCCTACATATAAATTAACAGAATTACATGCATGGCTGATTTAGAATGCAACGTTAACATAAATTAAGTTTATGTAATTGATTAAATTATCACATCCATATTTTAAAGATCGTGGATTTTGAGTCATATTTCTTAATTCCCTCCAGATTTCATAACGTAACTTTAACAAAAAAAAGAATGTAAAGCTAAATAAATGTTCAGATAATTATAAATTGACAAAAATGATAAAAAAAATCTTGGCTGATGTAATGGAATTAGTAATTTACATCAAACCATCATGGTTTCATGAAGGAATCATAAACTCTAAGGAAGATTTTTTGTTTGCTTTGCAAACTGACCGAACCAAACCGAAAATGATTAGTTCCATAAGTTCTTTTTGGGTATTCAGTTTGGTTCGTCAAAAATAAAGAAGCGAAGTTTCGGTTCATTAAGAATTTTGATAGTTACCGAAACAAACTAGTTTTATTATTTTTATTATGTAATGTCATACCAAATCGAAGCAAAACGAACTAAAACTTTAATTTTCTATTCAGTAAATTTATGATGAAATTAAAAAAAATATTTTTTTTCATTACTAAGTTTGAACAGGAGATCTAAACAAAAACTTTCTGTTTGATTCAACTCGACTCATACAGAAAACCGAACCTAACGGTGAACAATATAAAAAGTTTGCCCTTTTCACAAAAAAAAATCTTAACGGCCATTTACCCGTATAATTTATATTTTTCTATCATTTTCAGTATGATAAACTTTTGAAACTACATAATTGAGAGGGGGTAATGGCTCGCGTCGGTCCGTGCCTATTTCAAAATGCGCAAAACATTCTCAATCTCATCAGAACCTTTTAACTCTTCATACAATATTAGTTCAATATCGTAAAAGAAGAATAAGATTATATTTAGAACAAAACAAAAAATAATAAAACTTAAGAAATAAGATCACTAAGTAGGCACGAAATGTCTCTTCGGAGACATCCGATAAAAAAAAAGTAGGCACGGAATCGTTGCCCTTGGCTAGTAAAACTTGTCTCACAAAAGCATGACGACTGAGCCTAGATCTCGGAACCAAATCAATCCTTTGTCTCCTTCTTGGATACCATTCATCTATGTTGTTGCTCTTATTCCCATTTTAACCTTTATTCTTCTTTCCTAATTAATAATCTTAATCTTATTTATTCTTCTATTCTTCTTATTTTTTTTTCTTTTAGGTTATCTTTTTTGGGATTAGTGACTCCTTTTGTTTTTTATTTATTTGAAAAGTGACTTTTCATTAACTTTAATTTTGTTATCTTTGATCTTTCGTTAGGACGAAGCACATCACTTTTATTTAGGTAAGCTTGCTTTATTATGAGAGCAAATCTCCACAACGCTTCTATGCCTAAATGAGTGTTAATTAATCTTCATTAACCATGATCTAATCTATGGAAGAATTCTGCTACTTTTTTAATTAAGATAATTTAGGTTATGGGTACAAGATAATGTTAATTTATTTGCTTATGATACTTGATCAGTATTTGTTCTTTTTGTTGGGGTTATCTTTAGCCTTAAGAAACTATTGTCCCCCAAATCATTTTCCTTAATTAAAGTGGAGTCATTTTAGGTCATGATGGTAATCCCTATTGTTATCCATTAATAAAGAAAATATTCTTTGAACTCAATTGCAGAGCAATATTATATGAATCACAACATGAAAAAAACACTATTGTAACGGTTTTTTGGTCCTTCACAACGGTTTCTAAGTGTCGCTAAAGATATTGTAATGGTTTGATCACTGCCGTCACGAAAATTATTGTGACGATCTTTCAACGTCGGAGGAACACTGTTAAAATTTTTTCTGTCGCAACGGTTATGGAACCGTGACTATAAATAACCTATTCCGTCGGTTTTGTTGAACCGCTGTATTTTCAATTTTTTTTATTTATTGCTGCGGTTTTCAGAACCACCGCAATTGATAAATCTATTTACATATGCCGGAGGTTTAGAAAACCATCGCTATAGTTGTCATATTAAAAAAATTATTCATGATTCTCTTTTTGATACAAGCAACAAACAAACGAAACAACAAATAAGATCTAATTTTTTAATGAGAAACGTGTGTTCTGCCCTTATTGAACTGGCACAATATTCCAAAAAAAAAGTAATAAGTCAATACAACAGTTGAGCTTTGGAATTACGGTAAGACAGAGTGGACCATAGAAGAGGAGAAAGAGAGAAAGTAGAGAAGCTCGATCAAAGAAATAATTTTTCCACTTTCATTAACTATCACAAGAGATAATTGATCCATATACATAAGAGGTTTACTAGCTGAACAGCTTAAACAACTAGCTGACTAACTGATTAAGCGCTAATTAACTGCTTAGAGTTAATTAACATGCAATAATCACGTAGGCAACCGATTAACTATGTTATGCTTCTTATCCCCCTCATGCGAAAAGGGATTAAGAACCACTTGAACCTTATCCTTAAGAAAGAGAAACCAAGATTCTAGAACTACTTTAGTAAGGACATCAACGGTTTGCTCGAGAGAAGGAATAAACAAATATCAAGTGTGTTATTGATGTCCTTATCCTGTAGAAAATGGAGATCAATCTCTAGATGCTTCGTCTGAGCATGAAGAACTGTTGGAATATGTCCATAAAGTAGCGTGTAATAACTATTTATTTGTATTTAATTATTTCTCAGACATTAGTATTATTGAATTCTTACGAATAAATTGAAAGTTTTATTTTAAATTAAAGTGTGTTTATAAATTACTCAAGTCTTGAAACTTTCATCAACGAACGAAGAGTGATGACAGATGCGTCTTTAGATAAACTCTTCTGAGAAAGTTCAAAACGTAATTCGCAGTCTTAGGATCGATTGGGCAATCTAATCCGGTTACGACTGTTAAGTTGAAACCAATGGATGCAAGTCTTAGGGCATAAGAGTGAAGTCTCAAACGATTAACCTAGACATGTTATGGATATGTTGAATAGACCGATAATAAATTAGTTTAAAGCCCAAAACCGTTTACCAAACTCTAAATCTAATTGTTACACCTTAAGTGTATTTTTGTAATTACCTTGATCTTGAGGTTGAATACGTAGCTTGACTTAGTTAGTTACAATATTTGATATGTCAAATGAGTGGGTTCAAATTGGCGGGCAATACCTCGACTGTTGGGATTGTAATTCAATTAAGTTAGAGTTACGTGATTCACAGATATAAAAATTCGTGGTTCGATTACGAAAACAAGAATATCACCTTATGCTTTATTGATGTGTGTGTGAATAAATTAACCTGGCCAGATATTCAATGAATTGAGTCATTGATTAAGACTTGTGAATTGTACGAGACAATGCACTATTATGTTTTTCTTATTCACAATCAATAAAGCAGTTAAGGAAATAATACAAGAGGGGTAAAATGATAATTTTTTGTTACTGATATTTACGATGGGTATTATGTAAAAATATTCTATGGACTTTGAAAATAAAAGAGTTTATTTACACCAACAGAAAATGTAGTGCTCATGAATCGAGAGTCGATTCAGCATTGAACCTATAATGTAGTTGTACGATGTCAGGATTAAATATGTCAGAAATTTATGGAGATAAATTCGCTGGGTATTTGAATCCTTACTTTGTTCATATGAGTCCATTCGCTCTCAGAAATAGCTCATGAGAACAATAATAGAGAAACGAATTAAATTGGATCAAAATATATTTTGGTGCCAATGCATATTTCCTACACCTATATGTGATGAGTGATGTCACTTAATTAGTTAAGTATAATTATATGTATTAAAATTAATTATTTTATTATTTTTTAATTATTGGATAATTAGTAAATAAAAAATAAATAAATTAATTAATTGATAATGATCAATTAATTTATCAATTGGATTGATGAATCTCGATACAACTCAAACTCTAGAGAATATTATAATTTTCAAAAATTATGAATATATGGGATGAATCTTTGGAAGTTTAAAAATATATGAGTATATTTGTAAATATCAAAAATTACATTTTATCAATATATAATTGCAATTTGATTGCAGATAGATCTTGGATAGGATACAGTTGCTTGTTAAAAAGGTAAAAAGAGAACAACGTTTTCCCCTCCCTCCTTGTTGCCGCTGAAAAAGTATATTGAAGGAGAAATTTTTTTTATTTTTCTTCTTCAATCTTTTTGAGAGTCCACACTAAAATTCCTATATAAATTTTCGTAAGGTATATTTCTGAAATTAACGAATGGTTGTTGGTGATAACGTTCATAAATCGTTCTTGAAGTTTAAGTGCGTGATTCAGATCCCGAAGCTTGAAGAACAAGAAGAAAGCTCGAAGAAATTCCGTCAGTTCTGAAACTCTCTGATATAGGTGAAATTTTTTTCTAGCTAGGGGTGTTCAAAGTTCGAAAATGATCGGCTCAGTCGGTTCCGTAAGTATCTGCGGTTCGGTTCGGTTTATATTTAGTAAAGAACCAAAGTTTCAGTTCGGTTCAAAATTTTATCCAATTTGAACCAAACTTGACTATATATATGCAAATAAAATTTTAAGACCCTAAACCTATTAACCCAGAACATTCTAGAGCCATTCGATTCCCCCCACTTCTCTCTCTCTCTCTCAGCTCTCTCATTCTCCCTTATTCTAAAAATTCCATTCAACTCTCCATGAGTTTGAAATGGAAGAAACAAGCCAGAGGCTTTGGGTTATTTGTCTCGAAGAGACAGAGGCTTTCTTTAAGTTCTTGAACCGTTGAACAGGCCAGAGGCTTTGTTATGTCTTCCAAAATCGCGACGCCTCCTCCAAACTTCAAAGGACCAAAATGGCATCAGTCTTCTGCGTTTTCCCTTGCTTCTGGTTCATTTTTCTTTCTCCTTCTTATTCTTCTTCTTCTTTTGATTTCTTCCTTCTTCCTTCTTCTTTATCCTTCTTCCAAAAAATCTTATGGGTTTGAGTTTAGAGCGTTCTTCTTCTTCTTCTTCTTATTCTTCTTCCTCTTCTTCTCTTTCAATTCAGTGTGTTCTATTTAGTACGATCTTCTTCTTCTTCTTTCAGTTTAGTGTGTTATGTATCATCTAAAATTCAGGGTTAGGGTTAATTCTATTTTGTGAATCTGTGTAGGGTTGAATTTATTTGAAATTTGGGTATAATAAAAGATGTGAGTTTATGAATCTACAAATTTTGTGCATTTGAATATGTAAATCTAATTTATGAATTCGTGAATATGAAGGTGTCAAGTTTGTGAATTTGAGCCCAAGATCTCCAACGCGAACTTGATCGTGCCATGAGGAATGATTTAGAACCACCCATAGCGGTCCTCTCTTGAATGAGAGAAACTTTGGAGTCGTGTAGCTTTGAGATATCGAGTTGCTTGAGAAACTAAGAATTCTAAAGGGAATGGTGGGGTAGGGCCATCCCATAGATGGACTGTTAGTCCATAACAACTTTTATGAGTCGATGCGTTGGTTAAACACTTAGACTGAAGCACATTGAAATCCCCACTTAGTGGCTAGTCAATGGGGCCAAGGTAACCAAAATCATTGGTGATTGGTTAAGCTAGATGTGGAGACATGTAAGCGTTAACTAAACGAGAAGAGTCTCGATGCGATAGGAGATAGTGTGGACTTCATCTCGATGAGACAAACTATCATTTTTTATCGTAACATCATGGAGGAAATATTTTTTGATGGATTTTTAAATATTTAAGTAGTTACATCATGCATCATACTTTTATAAATGATTGAGCATTTATTACACCGCTTTATTTATTCTTTTCAATAATCATGTCGTTATCCTCTCTCTCAACTATTTTTAACGCGAATAAATTTACTGGTGAAAATTATGTGGATTGGAAATAAAATCTTAATATCATTATGATAATAGAAAAGCACAAGTATGTGCTCACTACCCCTTGTCCCCTTGAGCCAATTGCTGAATCGACTCAAGAGGAAAAGATGCTTATGTTTCTTGGTTACGTTCTGATGAGATCGTCAGATGGTACATCTTGGCATCTATGAGCAATATGTTACAATAAAACATCAAAACTTTGAGACTGCCGCTGATATAATGTTGAACATCACCAAAATGTTCGGAGATTAGGGTCGTCAAGTAGACAGACAGCTGTACGCAACTTCATGGACTGCATGATGAAACTTGGAACCCATATCAGAGAACAAATGATGATGATCATAAGATATCTAAATGAGATGGAGATAATGGGTGCTGAGGTTGATGGTGAGACTCAGATAGATATGATCCTAGAGACTTTGCCTAGTACCTTTCAGAACTTCAAGATTAATTATTCGATGGATATGCTGAAGTACTCACTTTCTAAGCTCATGAAGGGGTTGCAAGCTGTTGAACTTTGTTGCTAAAGGGCAAGAGGAAGTCTAGAAAGGTTAACTTTACTGAAATAAAGCCTTCCACATCTGGCTCTAAGAAGAAATAGATAAAACATCCAAGGAAAGTGAAGAAGTAGAAGCCGAAAGCTGCCAAAGTAGACAAGTCGAAAGACAAGTGCCATCACTGTGGAGCTGTTGTCATTGGAAACATAACTTCCCAGAGTATCTAAAAGGGTTTGGATCTAAAGGTATAGTAATGGTTACTGAGGCCTGTTATGTAACTGACTCTACATTTTCTTAGATTGTAGACTCTGCAAATACTAACCATATTTGTTGCTCCCTACAGGTGTTCAGGGAAGTTAGAAGGCTTGACGATGGCAAGTACAACTTCCACTGGGGTAATGGAGCACAAATGTCATCCATATCTGTGAGAACTTTTGAATTATGTTTTGAGAAGCATTTTATTATTTTATATGATGTTTATTATATCCCATTTTTTGGGAATAATCTTATTTCTATTGGTGCATTAATTGAGCAATGATTTGATCTTAAATTCATTGATAAAGATATTGATATTTTTAGAAATGAATGCTTAATTACTGTTGCACGCATGTACAATAAACTGTTTCATGTAAAATCAATAATTTCAATGATGTGTGACACTAAAGTGAATAATAATTCACAAAGGGATAGTAAAAGGTTGGAGTATGACTTAACTGATCTAACCTATTTGTGGCACTTACGCCTTGGGCATATTAGCATGGACATGATTAAAAGAGTAGTGATGGATGGTTCTTTGCGAACTTTAAGTGTGAGATCACTACCCACATGTGAATCTTGTATTTAAGACAAAATGACCAGAAGACCTTTTTCAGCAAAAGGTGAAAGAGCCACTCAATGCCTTGAACTTATATATAGTGATGTATGTGGGCCATTAAATATCTAAGAAAAAGGAGGTTATGAATACTTCCTAACCTTCATTGATGAATACTCATGTTTTGGTCATGTTTATCTAATGCGTCAAAAGTCTGAAACTTTTGAAAAGTTCAAAGACTATAAGGCCTTGGTTCAAAAGCAATTAGAAAAATAAATCAAAACACTACGATCCGATCGTGGTGGAGCGTACTTGATAGGAGAGTTTGAAGACTTTCTTAAGGAAGAATGTATTATTTCTCATCTTACAGCACCTAGTATGTCATAGTAAAATGGTGTGTCAGATAGAAGAAATCGAATTCTGATGTATATGGTTAGATCCATGATGAGTAACTTATACCTCCCAGATTCCTTCCGGGGATATGCTTTGAAAACAATGGCATATATTATGAACCAAGTTCCGTCGAAGACGGTGCCTGGTATACCATATGAAAGATGGTGCGGGCGAAAGTCGTCTACTAACCATTTTAAAATATAGGGGTGCCCAACACATATTTCTAATACTGAAGATATGTAAGTTGACCAGTTATTCAAAATCATGCATGTTCGTAGGATATCATAAATGAATGAAGGGGTACATCTTCTATAGTACGATTGACTAGGAAACATTCGTTAGCACATATGCTCATTTTCTTGAAGAATATTACCTTAAAAGTGTACAGCCCAGAATCATAGTTATGCTACAGGAATTATTGAGTGAAAGGACATCCACTCCCTAATCAGAAATTATTTTTGATTCAATAATGGAAGAACCACAACAAGAGCCAGAGTCTATGGAACCTCGATGTAGTTGGAGGGTTGTGAGACAACCTGAGAGGTATATCTCCTATGGAGAAGTTTTGATACCTGTCTTAGATAAGGACCTTGATGAACCTGTCTCCTACTTAGAGGCCATGGCAAATTTATGGCAATAAGCCATGAACGTTGAGATACATTCGATGTACTCAAACGATGTCTGGAAACTTGTAGATTCTCCTGAAGGGGTAAAACCTGTAGGATGCAACTGGATATATAAGAAGAAAAGAGGCCTGGATGGAAATGTAGAGACATTCAAAGAAGGCTAGTAGCCAATCCCTACACTCAAAAGGAAGGTATAGACTACGAGGATACCTTCTCGTCGGTGGCCATGCTAATTCCATCCGTATCCTTTTGCCTATTGCTGCTGCCCTTGATTATGAAATGTGGCAAATGAACCTCAAGACTGCTTTCTGAATGGAAATCTTGATGCGCGCATTTATATGGCTCAACCAGACGGGTTCATGGGGAAAGACCAAGAGGGAAAAGTTTGTGAAATGTAGAAGTTCATTTATAGACTCAAGCAAGCGTCATGATCATGGAATGTTAGATTCGACGAAACTGTTAAAAACTATAGTTTTGAACAGTTAGTAGACAAGCCCTTTGTGTATAAATTGATACACGAAGGGAAGGTGGTTTTTCTCATCTTGTAAGCAGATGATATTCTACTCATTGGGAATGATGTAGGAAAATTATCTGATGTCAAGATTTGACTTGCAAAGCAACTTAATTTGAATGATCTTGAAGAAGTTGCATTTATCTTAGGTATTCAGATCTTTAGAGATAGGAAGAACATACAATCAGCACTATCTCAAGCATCTTATATTGATAAGGTGTTGGATAGCTTCAATATGAAAAACTCCAAGAAAGGATTTCTTCATTTTAGACATGGAGTCATCCTCTCCAAGGAGCAGTCTCCTAAGACTATTTAAAAAGAGGAAAACATGAGAAAGATTCCCTATGCCTCAGTCATAGGAAGTCTCATGTATGTGATGCTTTGTACTAGGCCATACATTTGCTATGCAGTGGGCGTGATGAGTCATTTCCAATCTAATCTTGTAATCAAGCATTGGAATGCCATCAAGCATATCCTTAAGTATCTGGGGAGAACAAGGAACAAAATGCTTGTGTATTCAGGTACTGACTTGAATATGACGGGGTATACTGATTCTAATTTTCAAGAAGATAAAGATTCTAGGAGGTTCACTTTAGGATCGATGTTCATCCTGAAAGATGGAACAGTTGTATGGAAAAGTATCAAGCAATCTTGCATTGCTGATTCGACCACGGAAGCTGAATATGTGGCATCTTGTGAAGTTGTAAATGAGGCTGTATGGCTGAGGAAGTTCTTGAAGACTCTGGAAGTTGTTCCAGATGCTGATACGCCCATGACATTTTATTGTGATAACAGTGGGAGTGTAGCAAATTCTAAGGAACCTAGAAGCCATAAGAGATCCAAACACATAGAATGTAAATATCACCTTATTAGAGAAATTGTTCAGCGTGGAGACGTTGTGGTTACACATATTTCGACTATAAAAAACCTGGAAGATCCATTCACGAAGACTTTAAGCAGTAAAGTTTTTTATGGTCATCTGGAGGGCTTGGGGATAAGAAATTGTACATGTCAACTTTAGTCTAAGTGAGAGATTGTTGAAATATGTTCATAAAGTAGCGTGTAATGACTATTTATTTGTATTTAGTTATTTTTCAGACATTAGTTTATTGAATTCTTATGAATAAATTGAAAGTTTTATTTTAAATTAATGTATGTTTATAAATTACTCAAGTCCTAGAATTTTCGTCAACAATTGAAGAGTGAAGACAAATGCGTCTCCAAATGAACTCTTCTAAGAAAGTTCAGAACGATATTCGTAGTCTTAGGAACGACAAACAATCGAATCTGTGACTGTTAGATTGAACCAATGAATGCCAGTCTTAGGGTATGAGAGTGAAGACTCAAATGGTTAACCTAGACATGTTATGAACATGTTGAATAGATCGGTAACAAATTAGTTTAGAGCCCAAAACTGTTTATCAAATTCTAAATCTAATTGTTACACCTTAAGGGTATTTTTATAATCACCTTAATCCTGAGGTGAATACATAGCCTGACTTAGTTAGTTGCAATCTTTGATATGTCAAATGAGTGAGTTCGAATTGGCGGGCAATACCTCGGTGTTGGGATTGTAATTCAATTAAGTTGAAGTTACGTGATTCACAGATATGAAAATTAGTGGTTCGATTGCGAAAGCAACAATATCATCTTGTGCTTTATGAATGACTGTGTGAATAAATTAACCTGGCCAGGTATTCAATGAATTGAGTCATTGATTAAGACTTGTGAATTATACAAGATAATTCACTATTATGTCTTTCTTATTCACAGTCAATAAATGAGTAAAGAAAATAATAACAAGAGGAGTAAAATGGTAATTTTATATTCCAGTCTTGTTACTGATATTCACGATGAGTATTATGTTAAGATATTCTATGGACCGTGAAAATAAAAGAGTTTATTTGCACCAACAGAAAGTTTATTTGGCATCGAACCTATAATGGAGTCGTACGATATCAGACTTAAATTCGTCGGGTATTTGAATCCTTAGCTTTGTTCATGTGGGTTCATTCAGTCTCAGAAATAACTCATGAGAACATGAATAGGGAAACGAAGTAAATTGGATTGAAAAGTGTTTTGGTGCCAATGCATATTTCTTACACCTATATGTGATGAGTTATCTCACTTAATTAGTATAGTGTGATTATATGTACTGAAATTAATTAATTTATTATTTTTTCATTATTGGATAATTAGTAAATAAAAAATAAATTAATTAATTAATAGTGATGAATTAATTTACCAATTGGATTGATTGAATCTCGATATAACTCAAACTCTAGGGAACATTATAATTTTCGGCAATTATGAATATATGAGGTGAATTTTTGAAAATTTAAAAATATATGAGTATATTTGTTAATATCGAAAATTACATTTTATTAATATCTAATAGTAATCTGATTGCAAATAGATCTTTGGTAAGATACAATTGTTTGTTAAAAAAGTAAACAGAGAAAAGCATTTTCCCCTCCCTCCTTGTTGCCGTCGAAAAATTATATTGAAGGTGAATTTTTTTTATTTTTCTTCTTCAATCGTTTTGAGAGCTCACACTCAAATTCCTATACAAAATTCTTGTGAGATATATTTCTGAAATTAATAGGTGGTTGTTGGTAGACGAAATTCGCAAATCGTTCTTAGAGTTCAAGTGTGTGATTCGAATCCCGAAACTTGAAGAACACGAAGAACGCTCGAAGGAATTCTGCCAGTTCAGAAATTCTCTGATACAAAGTATAAGTGAAAAATTTATTTCTAACCTTATCTTCGCGTTTAATGTTTTATATGCATAATCACACGTTATTTGGTTTTAAGTTATTTAATTTGATAAAATAAGTTAATTATATTTTTTTTGATATTTCGCACACGAACCATTCATGGTTCAAACATATTTTTAATTAGTTTTAAAACCAACTGGTCACAACAAGAACAAGGTTGGCTTCCAATGAGATGACACTCATGTTGTCACACCATATGATAGGAGAAATAGGAGACATCTCATTTAACTCACAAAGTAGAGAAATTATATACATAATCTCTACAGTGGCATTGGACAAGGCACGATACTCACTCTCCATACTTGAACGCACACCAACTTTCTTTTTTTGGAGTACCAGGTTATGAGGAAAGGTCCTAAGAAGATGGCATACCCCCTAGTTAACTTGCGATCATTAGGAGTTGAGGCCCAATAACATTAGTATAAGCCTCAATGTATAAAGAAAGAGCTGGCTTAAGAAGAATACAATCATATATAGTGCGTTTAAGATACTTGAGTAGTTGCTTGCATTCCAATGAGTTTCAGTGTGAGATTGGACAAATTGACTAAGTTTGTTAACTATTTAACCAATGTCATTCCTGGTTAATAGAAAGTATTGAAGAGCCCTAAGAGTATTTTTTTATAATGTAACATTAGAGAAAGAAGGACTAGAATCATGACAAAGCTTGATTGAGACATTCTTTGGTGTTGGACAGGGTTTGGACTGAGCCAAGTTTGTCTTATGCAGCAAATATGAGATATAACCAGCTTGAGAAAGATGAAAACCTACATAAGTCCTTATAACCTCCATGCCTAGAAAATGGTGAATAACTCCAAGATTCTTTTGAGCAAAGTCTTTATTTAAGTCAGTAATTAGCCTTTCAATTTGAGATGAACTACTGCCAGTGACTGATATGTTATCAACATAAACGAAGACTATGATGTTACACTGATTTTGTTGATACATAAATACTAAAGTGTATGAAATAACATTAAGAATCCCCATGATAGCAATGCAGACTTGAGTCTTTCATACCAGACCCTTGGTGCCTGCTTACACCCATATGATTCTTTCTTAAACCTCCAGACATGGGTAAGAAACATGGAATTGACATAACCTTAAAGTTGATACATGAAAACATATTCTGCAAGCTTTCCATTGTAAGAACAATTCTAATAGTGGTAGGTTTCATAATTGGAGAGAAGGTTTTTGTATAATTAACTCATGGGGTTTGGTGAAAATCTTTTGCAACCAAATGAGATTTATGCCTTTGAATAGTCCCATCAGCATTAAACTTTAACTTGAACACTCATTTGTTCCATACAAGATTCAGAAGGGTGATAGGGAACCAAATCCCATATTTTATTGACCATAAGAGCTTGATATTCCAAGTCCACTACTTCCTTCTAAGGTACACTGGCTAGATCTTGTTTAACTGATGTAGGTGTGATAAGACTAAGATTAGGTTCTGGAAGATGTTTTGAGGTGATATAGGCTTTAGGTTTGAGAGATCCAGTTTGGATCGTGTAACCGTAGGATGTGAGGGATGGTTTTGAGTATGAATATGCATAGTAGAGTTCGAGACAGTAAGTTGAGGTATTTCTAAATTGGATGAGTTAAATGAAGTAACGAAAGGTACTGAAATATGAGGGATATTATCATGATTGTCAGTAACTACATGATCTTATGCATGATCATGTTGAATGCCTAAATAAAAAAACATGTAAAGGAGAAAAGTTAGAAGCATTACCAGAGGGTGATCTGTTCTCATTGGGAGCTGAAGTAGACCTTTGAACTAGCTAAATGTTGTTAAGAGAGGTTACTTCCTGTAAAGACTTAATTGTGCTGTATTGAAAACTTGCACCAGATGTAGGTGTGAGAGTTGTATGATGAGTAACTGATTTTGGAAAGCCTTTTGAGAATGAAAATGAAGTCTCATTGAAGATAACATTTATAGCAACATAAATTCTTCCACCATTGCCTCTTCTTCCACCAATAAATGTTCCTCGACCATTTTGATTATCAATGGCTCCATGGCCCCCTCTCCCTCGACCAAAATTTCCATTACCATTGTTAAAATTTCCATTCTTTCTGCTAAGATTACTACTAACATAATTTGCTGTCATTGAATATTTGACATCTAATGCTATTTTAGCATTCAATCTCTCTATTCTACATTCATGGCTCATGACCAAAGTATGAACTTCTTTAAGTGTTACATCTTCACTCCTAGATGTAACATTCACAACTACATAATCATATTCGACTCCAAGAAAAACAGTATTTAGCGGCGGTTATAGCAATTGCTGGGAAGAGAAAAATAGTAGAAGTTTTTAGCGGCGTTTTTAAAACTACCACTAGAGATTACACTATGATGGCGGTTATGCTTAAACCGTCGATACTAGTTGAATATAAATAAACTTCGCCGGTAGTTTTGTAACTTCAGGCGTAATTCTAAAAAAATAAAAAATATATCAAACTCTGCGGGCGGTTTTATAAAACCGCCGCTATATGTCATATGTTACAACGATTTTTTAACCGCCAGCATGATACCGAGAACAAAAAAACACCCAAAATTAGAAAATCAAAAAACAATAGCGGCGGGTAAATAGCCACCGGCATAATTCCAAAAAAAAAGTATGCCATGTGTAACTTTGCCGGCAGTTTGGCCTAACCGCCGTCAAAAGTTACATCTAATGGCGGTTTCATAACTGCCAGCATAATTTGGAGAACAAAAACAAACACCCAAAAAAATAGCGACAATATCTCTCTCAAAACCCAAACCCTTACAGGCGATTTGCGGTGATTTCGAGCTCCTCCACCGCCATTCATTGATCTCTGATCACCTTGTCGTTTGTCTCTTCTCTTACTGGTGAGTCTCTCTCTTTGTATCTTTCTCTTTCTCTATAACTGTCCCTCCCTTTCTCACTCTTTGTCTCTCACTCACTTTCTCTATAAGTCTTTCTGTCTCTCGCTCACTTCTCTCTATAACTCTCTCCCCCTTTCTCACTCTCTGTCTCTCGCTCTCTTTCTCTATCTCTGTAACACTCTCTCCCTTTCTTTTTCTGTGTAACTCTCTCTATCTCTCGCTCACTTCCCTCTGTAACTCTCTCTCCTTTTCTCACTCTCTGTCTCTCGCTCTCTTTCTCTCTCATTTGAATTTGTTTCCTTGGGAATTTAATAGATAACTATTGATTTGAAGCATTGCATGTGTAGGCAAGCATATAATCACTTACTTGTTTTGAGTAGTTCTCTTATTACGTTTTAATTGTTCCAGGAAATGATAGGGGTGATGTTGTCTTGATCTGATTGCCACTGATTCACTACTTTTGTCATAATTCTCCTTTTGAATTTCTTGTCTTTTCGTCGATTTGGATCTGATATTAGCATGAATGTTGTCTCTTTCCATTACACTACTACTTCTAATTCTCCATGAAAAATTAAAAAATATGTCCTTTCTTTCTGATTATATAGTTAAGCTTCAAATGTCCTTTGAAGTATTTTATAATCTTCTTATCATTTTAATATTATCTGATTTCTATTGTATTGAACTAATTATTATAATGTATTTAGATTGATTTTTATCATGGATAAAAGTTGGATTGGAAAATCTCAAGTTAGTCATGAGTACCTTAATGGAGTTAAGGAGTTTCTTGATTTTGATTTTCAAAGAGTTTCCATAGAGGGTAGGATTTTGTGTCCATGCAAACATTGTGTAAATATGCTAAGGATGAATAGGGAAAGTGTGTATGAACACTTGGTGTGTAATAGTTTTGCATTGGTTATACACGTTTTTTCCATGGTGAATCCATATTGCAAAATTCAAATGAGAAGAGCTTAATGAAAGACATGTGAACTATACATCTGTGCATGAAGCTTGTGATGACAATATGCATGACTTGTTGTATGATGCATTCAGAGTTGTGGATAATGAGAAAGGAACATGTGATTTGAAAACATAACTAACTACTAATAATAAGAATGAGTAATGAAATAAAGACACTTAACACGTTAAGGTGAATGATTTCTCTGACTTAGTTAGAGATAGTATTGAACCTTTGTATCCATGATGTAAAAAAATTTCAAAACTCTCATTTATTGTGCATCTTTACCACCTGAAGTGTCTTCATGGATTGAGTAATGAGGTACTATCGGGGTTTCTTGAGTTATTATGTAATGTTGAATTTAAGTTGCCAAAAACATTAATGAAGGTGCGAAGATTATAAAAAAGTTGGATCTTGGGTATGAAAAGATACATGCTTGTCCAAATGACTGCATATTATATTGGAAAGACAAAAAATAATACCAATCATGTATCCCTTATGGTACTTCAAGGTGGATAACCAAGGATGATGAGAATACCTCACAATCTCAAGGAAAAATGAAGGAGAAGCCAAAACCTGCTAAGGTGATGCATGTCGTCTAAAACTGCTGACAATATGAGATGATATCATGTAGAGCGCATTGAAGATGGTGTTTTAAGACATCCTGCTAATTCGCCGTCTTGAAAATCATTTGACTCTAGACATACTGAATTCTCATTTGAACCACGTAATATCAGACTTGGTTTGGCTAGTGATAGTTTCAACCCATTTGGAGCAATGAGTGTTGGTTATAGCATGTGGAGTGTTCTTTTGATTCATATAATTTGCCTCCTCAGATGTGCATAAAGCATACATCATCAATTCTCTCAACTCTTATCCTTGAGCGTAAAATTCCTGGAAATAATATTGACGTGTATTTGCAACAATTGCGAGAAGAATTGAAAGAATTATGGGAGAATATGATAGAATATTATGGAATAGTTTTTGTATGGATATTATTGTAGATGATGAAAGTGAATGGATGAATTTAAATAGTTTTTGTAAGGATATTATCTTTGATGATGAAAATGAATAATGATGCTTTTGGAAAGGTTTTTAGTATATTAGTTATTGTTATTGATATGGGAGAATATTATGAAATAGTTTTTGTAAGGATATTATCATAGATGATGAAAATGAATAATGATGTTTTTGAATTTTTTTAGTATATTAGTTATTGTTAATATTGAGTGGATGAGTTTAAATTTACTATTTCATAGCATGAATGAGATAATTGATTTTGTTGTTGAAATATAAAATAATATATTAATGAGCTCTAATTAGACTTATGTTGATAAAATTAAGAAAAATAGTTTTACAATCTAGTACTATGATATGCCAAATATTGTACTAGTAGTACAATTTTGTAACCGATACAACACCAAACGTTAGACAATTTTATTTAATCTAGTACAATACAGTACAGTCCAATACGACATATTTAATACAATACTCTGCAGTACTATCCTGACTGCAAAACGAGGCCTTACTTTTCTATTTTCTGTTATATAATTTCACAACAAACCGAACGGAGTCCAACCAAAACTTTAGTGAACATCATATCCCTAATCATATAAGTGGGACTAGCTAGCTTCACGTCATCTAATGCATGGCTCTCACCTACTGAATAACAAACATATGTGTGCATCCATCGATCGGATTCCCTTTCGTAAATCAATTACCTTCATATGATTGACATAATCATCATAATTAATTCATGTGGTTTTTATGAAGTTTTCACCCCTATTACATACACTATGTTGTGTATGTGCAGAGACAAAAAAAAACTTCAAAATAATTTAAGGTGTTAGTATAGATTAATCTTTCATGTAAGTAAAGGAAATTAGGTGATGTTAGTGTGATTTTATCTTGTTTAAAGTGTGGACTTTTCATATCTTGAAGAATAAAGGAGATTGGCGACCAAAGTAAGCAACAAGAAAATTCTCCCTTGTAAAAATGCAAGTTTCTCTGTGGTCCCGAAGACCCGAGGGACTAGGGACACAAACATCGAATCCCGAGGAATGCTGTCCTAGAGCCCAGAAATCACTTAACCAACTATCCTTCCAATCTTTATGCCAGGAGGGGATCCCATTCACGATCCCATTCGATTCTATACTAAGGTAGTACCGGCCCAGGCCACGAGCAAGCACCATTACTACCTTGTTCTTGGGGGAGGACCAACTGAAACATAAGTCGAGTTCATCCAAAGTTAATTCCTCATCGAGGTGCAACCTCTAGAGCACCCAGAAACCAATCAGAGTCCTCCACAAGTTCGACAGGAGTTGGGCTAGAGCAATACTTGTCGAGGAGAACCACTCCCTCAAGAAAGGATGAAGGGAGAACCTCAGTCCACACTCCAACGAAGCCAGATAATCCAGTCCCTCCATACTGCAGAGCACTAATATTTTCGCCCACCTCAGGTAGCTGTAGTTAAACATAATCAAGAATATGGTAAGCCCTCTGAGTCACGTCTAAGTCATCTTTAGACAACAAAGAGGGAATCTCATCAGCCCTCCATCGATTGGCATCTTGATTCAGGCCACTATAGGCCTTAGGGTAACCACGAGAGTCGAAAAATTCATTTGGCGCTATGACACAATCCATTTAGTCTAGGAACCCTCCCCCTGAACCCTCCAACTTACTAGAAAGTTGATGAGGAAAAAAATAAGGATAAAAAAGGACTTAGACAGGGAAATATAACTTACCATGTTGAATCGACGACGAGGAGCGAACGACGTCACATAAATGAATGACCCACGGGGCGTCTCCCAAGGTAATAGGGAGGAAGATGCGAGGCTAAATTAGAAAACAACACGACCACACTTCAGTGGAAAATGGAAGACAGTAGGAATGGAAGATGGAAGGAAAAAAGGCAACACCATGTGCGGGAAGTAACGATTCTTTCTATAGTGTGAAGGATTTTCCAGAGAAGGGTTTGAGAGTCTCTCGAGTGGCAGGAATGTTGGAAAGAACGAAAAGGGGGGACCACCTATTTATAGGGCCCCAACCCACACCAATATCAGGATCGTTGTGCCATTCCAATGATCCAGGTGATGTCTACTTGTGGGTCAATAATATGAGCTCAGACGTTCAAACAACACAATTCAAGAGAACAACAAATGACATCGAAGGGTCAGGCACCATGTCGTTCGCCCTCTCCTTCACGCATATGTACGTTGTCATCAGTGCCTCCCTAAAGTGTAACTGACAATGGGGATTCAAAAGAAATAAAGCCACGCGTGCACATACGATAAATGATAATCACAAGACAATCCCAATGGATCTTGGACGAAGGAGTTTTCAGATCCCGGGTGGATAGAACCCACCAAATCTTTGATTGAGGACAACTGTTATGGGTATTTCTGGACTACCAATGGTGCGGCACCATGTGGCACGCCACACCAGAGGTCTCCGCTCTACTCCAGGAAAAAGGATTGAAGTACTGAACTCCTAAAAGCGAGGGGAATTGACATGGCCAGGTCAGTCTTCAAGGAGCTCGGGCGACACCGACCAACGTAAGCTAGAAAGCCTTGAGCAGAGGATCTGACGTAGAGGGTCAACTAGCCCAATGTTAGGCTTCATTCACCAAAATAGCACTGTACGTTGAAACTTTTATAACACTTCCTTTGGTTCATCAACATGTACGAGCCTTTCTCCAAGCAATTTGACACTATAAGGCGATTCATAAATATTCATTAAAATAGCAAGTTAAAGAAGCTTAGCATAAAACTAAAATCACGTAACAAGCAGATCATGGACTCAAGTAGATCATTGAAATATATATGCCACACATACATCCAAATTTTATGCTTATCTATAATCATATTGAGTAACAAATTTGAGTCTAGAAAAAGGTACATTTGCTACAGGCTATAGCAAAGAAACAAAAACAAACAGATACAATAGTCAGGCATTCATGTATGATAAGATACAGAACCGAAGTCATCCTATAATTCATAATTCCTTGTCTTTTCTCGTTGATTACCAATAAATTTATGAACAATGACATGGATACTCGAGGAGAACCGATTGAAAAGAGGAAAAGTTGAAACTAGAAGTTTTGTACCTTTGTGTTTCTTAAAGCAAACTAGAAAGCAACTGCAAGCTGGAAAGAGAGAAAAATTTATAGCGCCCAGAAGCACGGGGGCTGACAAGCATGATGGAGTTATCGCATGCTTCAGTGATAGAACTTGATATTATAAACTTCAATTTTCTACAAAATCAAAATCTAAATTCAACAAAGAAATACTTGATGCCCCCGTAATGCTTTAAAAAACATATATGTACTAGTGAATATGTATATTTGACTAATTTTGGGTTCTAAATCAACAAGAACAAATAAATTACCCTAAATCAATTTACACTCTGAAACCTTAAATTACCTTAAAAAAGATAGAGAGAAGGACGAGCTCGAGCTGAGAGAGGAAGAGAGAGTGTGCTTCGATGGAGACGAGGTAAGCTTCAAGAAGTATAAGAAACGAAGAAGAGACAGAGTATAGAGAAGCTTCAAGAAGTCTGAGATGAGGGGGTCATAAAAGTAGAGTCAGACGAGGGAAAAGTGAGAGATGAACGAGAGAGGCAAACGAGGGAGTTGGGGGGACTAGATAACCGGAGATGAGGGAGACGAGCGAAAGATGGAGATGAGGGAGTTGAGGAGACTTGATAACGTGAGATGAGGGAGATGAGGGTTGTCTTGAGGGAGAGAGAGAGAGAGAGGAGAGAAGCGTAACACTTAGTCTTAGATTAGGGTTTGGGTTTTCAATTTTTGTCTTTTTGATTTTTTCTTCAATTCCCCACTCTATTTCCTTTTCTTGTTTTTCACATTTCCTAATGATCATTACTACGATGGTTATGTTAGAATCATCGAAAAAAATTCTCTATTGCGACGTTATTTTACAACCGTCGCACAAAAGTACCACTCAATAAAGAAATATGACATTCTACAAGAGACAGATATCCCCGTGAAAAGTAATCCACAGGGATCATGCGGCGCCTGTGACAGATCCTCATATTAAAAATCTGTATTTTTTGTGAGATGCAACGCCTCTTGTGAAGACCCCTATGGTATCTTATTTTTTACAGGATTTTTTATCGTCTATAGAACGTTGTTTAATGAGGTTTTACGACTCATGTTACTTTTATTCAACATGCATTTTTAATTCTCGTGAATTAATATTGACAGGTATTTTTGTATCTTATTAAATCAGATACCATAAGATTTTTTGAATCTCATTTATATAAATTTTGGTTATAAATTATGCCTATTATAAAGCGATTTTCCTAGCATTTTATAAATGATGTTCTTTTTACAATCAATTTATATGCACTTGTTTACGTACCTATTTAAACATTCAAAATTAATACATTAATAGACTAAAAGGCATTCAAACATCATTTTATTTTCATAAAATATTATCCATAAGTATCATCCATAATTATCATCTAAAAGTATTAGTATTTAGTCTACTAATACAATGCGCTATTCAAAAAAACAAAAAAAAACATCTAAAAATTTTACAGACGCTACAAAATAACTTCAAATTTTCATTGCTCAACTCTTCTAACTTTGATGTCAAATTGAAAAGCCTCAAGGGATCGCAGGTCCTGCATTTTAAAAAAAAAATATAGTCAATGTACTTGTTAAAATTTCTCAAAACTAATATACACTACAATTACAATGAATTGAATCTAATGTCATATGAATATAAAATTACAAAAATGTAGGACCTAGTAAAAAATTATGAACATATAAAAAGATACTCCCTAGTAAAAAAATAAGGTAGAAATATATAAATGCTCACTAATGCAGCAAATAGAATCTAACGTCAAATCTTTTTATGTTCAAGTTCTAATATTGCTGAAATTCTTATCACCATTGCTACCACATATACAAATCTAACACTAGAATGCTATAAAACAACACATAACACGATGATTTGTATTCATCAGGTCACAAACATGGGGGGAGAAGTAGAAACCCCCACAATAATAACGTCCAGATTGACAAATATAATTAATCTCCATTACTTTTATACTAGAATGCTATAAAACCACAAGATAAACGTAGCATACCATGACTTGCAGAATTTACTATTGACGTTTTTGTTTTCTAAAGTACTTTTGATATCTAAAAATGTATGATTGTAATAGCAAGTATGAAAGACTTTGTTTTTAGTATGACTTTTCTGAATTGGGGGACGGATCCACAAATTAAACTTCAAACTAGCATCATAGTATGAGAAAAAATTAAAGCATAAAAATGTGGTTGGTTTTTTTATGCTTTAATATTTTATGACCAAACTTTCACCTCAAACTAAAGTCCCCAAATTTCATCATCTAAAGTATTACAAGCATCATTAGCCTTTAAAATATCATATCCACAACATTACAGTAGACGCAAAGTGATAAGTAGTTCATACAATATACATTATTTTTGCAAGGGGTTTGACAAAAAACAAGTATAGGAAATGTTGAATAATATAAAACATAACAACATAAAAGCGAAAAAATCAACATTCAAGTCTCATGTATAATACAACCCTAAGAAAAATCTAGTATACAAATGATGGCAGTAGAAGAAAGGGATGAAATCATACCATACTGCATACTTTATGATGCATAATTTAAATAAAAAGTAAGACCAAAACTCCAAAAAGAACAGATAATAATAATATATAATCACTCTGCAAGTTTTAACATATATTTAACAAACCTTCACACTGAAGTCCATCACCACAGAATCCAGGTTTGATTAGGCAGAATGGGAAATCATTCGTAGACGTGCATCAGCCACAATATGTGCAAAACAGTTTCCAGTTAGCACAATCATACCATCAGCGTTCTTGGCTTTGTGTTGTTAAGATTTCAATTAAATTATTGTCTGAATATAAGGAAAAACAAAAATGATGAAACATCTAGATACCAAGATAAGAAAGACTAGTCATTGCATGGCATAATTCAAGATTTTAACATCCAACTACATACCGAACATAATGTGTATGTGTATTTATTTCATCAATCATTGTGCTAGCACATAGTAAACATATAGGATTAGATCTATTTATCAACTCTCTAATAACAATATATTGTTATTGTCACAGAATCACAAATTTATGTCCAGACGAATAAAATTGCAAAGCTAATGACTTAATAATATTGGACTGAAAAGTTTCCACAGATCAAGAAAATCTGGAGCAACAATTTATATGATAGACTAATTGGATCAAGTATTGAGATTTAGCAGCACCCTAACATGGTTGATTAAACTAATATTAACCAAAAAGAGTTATGTTTTACTTTCACAGTCTATAATTGATTCCTGTATGAATGCATATTCTTTGGAGCTCACCTACCAAAGCTTAAAGACTAGAATCATTTATGGACTAGTATCAATGTCCATAACAATATTACTTTTCTACACAATTGGTATAAGTTATTCGTAACAAAACCAAAATATAAATTACTGAAAAGAAAAGTTGGACCTTCCCATTTAGACCAACTTTCTCTAATACCAAGAACGTCAAATCCCCACTTCCATAGCACAAATCCAATACAAAATTTTCCATCTTCACTCTACCAAAAAACTTCAAAACTTTCTCAAAATTTTGGTATAAAAAGAAACAAAGTAATATCAAATAAGAATAACAAAATCACATACCCACTCCAAGACAATGCCATTATTTTCCATACTCGATGCTTACCAAAGCTCAATAAATCATTCAACTATAATTTCAAATTAAGCAAATAAAAAGTCTAAGCATAACAAAATCCATCCACATTAAGTAAGAGAAACATAAATGATTCATGTATGAAAGTATATTCTTCGAAACTCACATACCAAAGCTCAAAGACCAAAAGCTAAAAGCAAAGTAAAAGAAACCTCTATAGATCTCAAAGAGAAATTATGTATCTAGATAAAAAATAACACAAAGACTCAGATGGTGAAAAGCAAAACTAGAGTGCAATAGACATATTCATATCATATGTCTCGAGTGTGACCACGAACCTTTCTGCAAGCAGCTGCGTCTGCTGAGCCGCCTACAATAAAACAAGGCATAAGCAATCATCTAATATGGAATAAATAAGGAATAAATCCACAATGAATGATAATGAACAATGAAACTTCAAACCTTCCACCAATATATCACAAAAGCAAATGACCAAACAATTAGAGGCGGACAATAAACATCTATTACTGCCAAGGCAACTATCATTACACAAGGGTTTTCAAATTTTTTTAGTTTTTAAATTGTAGCACTTTACCAAAAAATAGTTCCAATACATACAGTAATAATGCAAGTTAAAGGATTCAACCAACAAAGAGCAACATCAGCAAAATAACTTAGAGCAACAAGCTTATTCATCTCATCAAAGTCTATCATGTTTTTAAAGAAACCGTTTAGAGATTCCTAAATGTTCCAGTGACAACACATAAATAGGTCTTTTAATGTAGAGGATCACCAATCAACAAATTCAGTAAGAAAATGGACAATATCTTCAGCGAATTGGGGGGGGGGGGG
>QANY01008646.1:1448856-1571064 GCA_003255025.1 Datisca glomerata
GGGGGGGAGGAAAAATAAAACATATGTGAAATTACAGCCAACACTTCACAACAGATCGAGAAATGAGACACACACCATTAGCGAGCTCAACTTCTATGATGGTGAAATAAGCTTTATCATGGTGCCTAAATGGCGAAGAGATCAGCATAGAACCTACTAGACAATATGAGACCGTGAAGCCCATGACGATGACTCATCAACACCCTAAAATTGTAGGTTTAGGGCCCAAAAAGAAAAGCTTAGCTAACAAGCAAAGCTAATAGTTACCTCAAATCAAACATAACCTATGAACTCAGAGAAAATGATAAATCAAATTAACAAACCGAACAAGATTCTCACCGACGATAACAAGAACCAAGCATAGTGACGAGACCCACAATGACGAGAACCAAACATAGTGACAAGACCCATGATGACGAGAACCAAGCACAGTGACGAGACCCACGACGAGGAACTTATTTGTCTTTGAATGAAAGAGTGAGAGAGAAGAATCAAGAGAGAGTGAAATGTCGAGGGGTCTCCAAACCTGAAAATCAATGAAACCCTAACTACTCTGTCTTTGAACGAGAGAGTGAGAGAGAAGGGCATCGAGCCACAGTACTGTCGAGGGGTCTCCAATTTTTGAGCTTCTCTGATCGAAAATGGAGAAACGAGTTGAAGTTCTTTGATCTGAAAATGGACTAAGAGAATCGAGCCACAATATTGAGAGAGCTCGAGAACGAAATGTGAGGGGCCCTTAATTTTTTATCAAAGTCTCGCTAAAGTCCAAGTCCCCCATCTCAATTAATTTTGCCTCCCGCTTTTTTTCACTTTTAACCGGAATAAATTTTACTTGATTTTAAAATCTTTTGTTGTTTTGAGTTTTTAACAAGAGTCGACTGCGAACCTTGTATTTTAATCCTGTGAAATGTCATATTTTTTGTAGTGACTATTGCGACAGTTATGCTAAAAACCGTCGTAAAAAATACATCTATGACGACTGTTCCCCTTATCTGTTGTAAAAGGTCAATTGTTTGCGGTGATTTTAAGAAAACCGTCGCAATAAATTCATCTATCACGATGGTTACTAAAACCGTCGCCATAAAACTGTGATGCAACTGTCGCAATTACTCAAGTTTCATTGCTTGACTTCACGACGATTGGTACATATTTGATAAAGTCCATCAGGATGCACTTTCAAATCTGTAAGTCTATCAAACAGCCAATCTATGAAACTTTAACTAGGAGAAAAAAATATTTTAAGTTGGAAGGGGAAATAAATCAGGCCCCTTTAGCTCATTTGCAAGCAAATAAAAGATAATCAATAGTCTCTTTTTTTTCACAAATAGGGCAAATGCTATCAGAAATAGTCTTCCTATGTTTAAGATTCTTTTAGTAGGCAAGAAGTTTAAGATGACTCTCCAAAAGAATTTTTTTTGGGGAGATTTTAGCATTCCAAAGAAGCTTCTAAAATTCAGAATTAATAGCATGGGAAGAAGAAGCATTAAGACTTAAAGAATCAAATTTATCATAAGAAATAGCATGATAACCAGATTTTACAGTATAATTGCCATTCTTATTAAAATGCCAAACAAGAGAATCATTGAAACTGCTACCAGCAAGCTAAATAGAGAAAATCTTATCGACAATCCAGGGAGGAAACAACTTAAAAACCAAATTTCTATTCTAACTAAAGCTATTATCCAAAATCGGATCAGATATCATATATATGATGCAAGTTTGAAGGATATTTCTATCCAAACTTGGTTACATCCTCGATTTTACTGTTCTTTTTCCTCCACGCTAAAAATGATCGTGGAATCAAATTATGAGAATGATTGTGAAAAAGTAAAATGTCCAAAATAAATTAATGTCACTGGATTTGGTAAAACCAAAGAAAATATAATTATAATTTTCATGTTTATCCTTAGGAAAGTAATTGCTGAGGATTCGATGAAATAAGAATGTGAGGGAAGGATAATTTGGATAATTTTGTTACTTTTAATTAATATTTTTTACATCGGGAAAATAAATACTATTGCCTGCAAATTAGTACACTTAAACTTAAAGAACGTACCAAATTTAAAACAAAACCTGAGACAACAACAAATTATAGAAAAAATTAAAAAATAATACATTGAGTTTTAAGTTACAAGATTTGGTTCCCAAATAAGTAAAATAAAATTAGATAAACTCTTTACGTCATCAGTGATATTGATATCACTTTAGCCAGCCTCTCGGCATGTTGAAGTCCTCTAGGTCGGCCGCATGATATTGAACGTTCGACAACGAAAGCATGTAAAAGTGGGTGGGTGAAGCTTCTCTATATATTTTTAGTTGACCATACTATTTGATACAGAATATCACGTCTCTTTTGAAAATAAGCCATTTCGTCATCATGTATATTCGTGGACAATTTTTTCTGAACCAAAGATAACTGATTCATTCAGTTTCTAGAGATTTTCAGTTGAATTCGGTTTGACAAAATTAAAGAATTAAAATTTTAATTCTATTCAAAATTTTGATGGTTTTTAAACGAAATTAAAACTTAATTTTCTATTTTTTTATTTTCTATTATATAATTTCAAAACAAACCAAACGGAGTCCAACCTAAGCTGTAGTGAATATATCATATCCCTACTCATCCTAATTAATTCATATAAGCGGACTAGCTAGCTTCACGTCATCCAATGCATGGCTCTCACCTACTGAAGAACAAACATGCGTGTGTATCCATTGATCAGATTCCCTTTCGCAAAACAATTACATTCATCTGTTTGAAATAATCATCCTAATTAATTCCTGTGATTTCTATAAAGTTTTCACCCTTATTACATAACTATGTTGTGTATGTGCATAGACCAAAAAAGACTTCAAAATAATTTAAGGTGTTAGTATAGATTAATTATTCGTGTAATTAAAGGAAATTATGTGATGTTAGTGTGATTTTATCTTGTTTAAAGTGTGGACTTTTCATATCTTGACAAAAAATTGGACTTTCAACAACATATATGCATCGATCTATGATATCGTTCTTATTATGAAATAAATGATAAGATGAATTATCTATGATTCTCTCATGCAATTAACTCCAACATGAAATAATCATTGTTTCCCTTTCAAACTATTCCCTAATTTAATTACTTTTTGCTTTTCTTCGTTTGTCTAGTGTACCGTTGATCAATATTTTAAAAATATATAATGCTATTATATAGTTTAATACTTATACATATTATCTTGATATTAAGAATATATGTTTATGGAGATTAGAATCCTTTGCATATTCTACACAGGAGTAGGATTATTGGAAGATATGATAAGTACTCATCTAACGATTTCATTGAGTTTGAGATCACATTAACCAACAAACTATGTTAACTTATCTTGTTAGTTTGTTAATTTATTGTTAATATATATGAACATATATGCGAGTTCTACAAAAACAAATGATAAGGATTAATTAACATCTATTATTGAATAAGACAATCATGTCCTAAACTGGATTTTGTTATTTACGAAATGAATAGCTTACAATCAGTCCCAATCTTTTGCTAGTGATTAATTTTTTTTAATGTTAGAATTATCAAAAGTAAAGCATATCTACTTCTAGAAAAAGATAGTATATTATGTTAAGAATTAATTCAAATATATAAATTCATCTTAACCAACTTATGTTTTTGGGTCAAAATTGACAACTCAATTTAATATCAGAGTTTGGTGAATCTTTAATTGTGTGGGTTTAGCTCAAGCTGTATGATATATTGTTTAGTTCAGCTGTTATATTATAATCCAAAATGATGTGTTTAAATATGTTGTCTCACATCATCTCGATATGCCTCTTATAAGAGCTTAGTACCATTCTCCTTAAAACCTAAGTTTTTAAGGAGTGATTGTGAAGAACTTTTAAATTTAGTGTAAAATATATTTTATAATACTAGTATTAAAATTATTCTCTAATAGTACAATCAAACATGTTTTCAGATATTCAAAATTAATTAAAATCTAAACATTTTAGTTTTTTATTACTATTTTCTAATAACTCATTATTTTAAATGACAATAGCAGACGACAAGTCCTCAAATACATTTTGAGTGCTCATCGCTGTCAACTAAACCTTATTTGATTTCTTCACATTTTATTCAAACATCAAAAGTTTGCAAGTAGTAATTAATTTGAGTGGTCTAGCTAGGATGTCCATCCGAAATTTACTGTGCTAACTTAAAAATTCTAAGAAAAAGGGGGAAGCATGCGTATGCTCGTCATCCAAGTATGCAAAACACAGTCACTATGATTATCTAGTGACTATTTAACTTAATCACATACATATACAAATTGACTTTTATTTTCCAAAAGCTACAAACTCTTGTTCCCATTATTTTCATAGCTTAGAGGGAAAAAGAGCATGTCACCACATGTAAGTTTGGCGCTTTCTAATTTGGCATGCGACGAGATATGCTCCTTTAGACTCTGTACTCAAATAACAACTGAGGTAATAAAAAAATTTGAACCATCTCTCGTATGCAAAAAAAGTATTAGGGTTTCAGGACGTCATTGAAAATGAAATACTTGAAAAATAAAAGAAAGAATCTGCTCCCTCCATCCCCACCAAAAGAAAAAAACTTAAAAAGGAAGATTCTAATTTGAAATTTGGTCCAACAAAAGCCATATAAAATAATCACTTCCAAGATTCTGATGAGGATCCACATCTTGCTATTGATAAAGATAATAGAGATAGAGAAACACGAGTAGCTAAACATGTTGGCCTTTGCCTTTTCATGGTGACCAAGGGGCTCCCCTAGCTAGCTAGCTAGGCCAGTTGCGGCCATTCATAGACATCAAACAACTATAACTGCTTTCTGTCATAAGTCATAACATAAAATATTTGTACAAATTAAAACCTACTCGCACACATATACATATAATAGGTAAGACGTTGATACTTCAATTATTTGATTCTCATGACTTTTTGTTTTTATGATTTTTATGAGTTTGTAATTGTTCGAGCTAGTTTAAATTATTGGAATTTTTTTTGTAAATTATTTTAAAAATGAATGTGAGTTTTCGGTAGTTTAGTTAAGTCTTGATTACGTACGAGATATGTATAACAAATACGGTCGGAGTTGATTATGAATCCATAATATTTTTCAAAGGGGTTGACTTAAAATGGGTTTGAAAGTGAATTAAAAGTTGTTTTAGGTGAAAATGTTTTAAAACTAATGGATTTTAACGGATCTCATAGAATAAATACTAATTTTAAGGTACATGTACCAAAGAAACATCAAGTTTTGGAAGGAAGGTTTGTGGCGTACATGCCACTTTGTCTCCTTAGTAGGGAGCTTTAGCCCTACTTTTAGTCTATCATCTCTCTCTTGGTTCACTGGTAACTGGTAAGTGACCAACTCTTCCACCATTTATATTAATACCACCAAATAATTTGGACTTTTGAATAAATCCAAGTTCAAATCAATCTTCCATAAACCAAACCCATACAATTTTTCTCTCCAATTAACTACTCTATCACTCATGAGGAGCTAATTAGCTGTCACAATGGTTATTGGCTCTTACCTTCATTCAACGAGTATTCTATTCAATATAATTATTACTTTTATTATAAAATTTATTCGCTGATTTTACATCCAATTTGATTGTGTTGTCCAATTTTTGCATCACCATGTATAACATTTTTCTCGATATAGTGGTAAAGCAGTCCGTAAGCAAGTGAAGCATTAAGAATGAAAAATCCATAAAATTAAATTATTCTAATCCAGACATTATAATTTTGGATTTTAAAAAGTGAATTTATATATTTTAAAAAGTGAATATATATATATATATATATATAAACGAAGATAAACATTATCTCATTGGGTTTGAATAACATCTTCAATAGATTACCTAATGATAGGTCTAGTCGGTACGGCATTAGAGATTTGACAAGTTTTAGGAAAAGTAATAGCAACCTGACTGTTGAAGAGATTAGTATAAATAAGGACAGTATGTCTTTGGTCACTCTGCTTGCGGGTATAAGGATTTAAGCTGGAGAGAAACTTAAGATGAATCATGAATAAAATGACGAAAGGAGATGATCCTGGTAGGTAATCATAGCCACGCGATTGAACTCTGAGTTCTAGATCTTTGGCTAAATTACTGTCAGAAAGAGCAACGCTCAAGTTAGGATAGATATTCAAGTATACTAGTCCATGAGATAAACTAGTTTCTATGGCTCCCATAAGTGAGGCTTTCTGGTTGAGACATCTACCATATCTAAGAATGCATTGTATGCTGATGCTCTGACCTAATAAATTCAAGGGTTTGAAAGCAATTTGCACAAGTCCTATTTACAGATATTTATGCTTTTGCATAAAAGGATATAAATCATGAATATGAAAATTATATCATTGTTATTCTATGAAGGAATAGCATATTCAAAAGTTTTGATTATCTTTCTACTAGTGAAATCAAAAGTACCAGTTTGTAAATAGTTTCTGGTTTAACTTTGGTTATGGTCCATTTATCCAAAGCTTTTTTAACATCTTGATAGGCTATTAATTCTATAACTTTTAAAGTTGATGCTACTGTATTTGTTACTGTTGTAATAGAAGAACTTAATTGATACATGTTTGTATGGTGACCATGTATGAATAATTTAAAGAGAATATAAATATTATTATAACCAAAACTATTCTTGGTTTTGATACCAACTTATGGCTATCCAACACGCATCTCATAAAGTGAGGGGGCTGACCACTATATAGGTAGCAAATTCAAAGGACAAAATAACTCATAGTTAGCATGTCTGTCAACGTTTTACTTGAGTCAACAATCCTAACGCAATCCCTGCTCAACGGACCTTACCAATACGTGACTGTTTGACGTCCTACTAACTATTTATTGATTGTTCCTCAAACTTTCTGTATAAATAGTGATTGCTTCCTCAACCTTACTAGCTACATATTGAGTGCTTTAGAGTTAGCATAGATCATGAATACTAAGGGTTATAATAATGGTTATATAAGGTTTAAATTAATTTAAAAGAAGGAAACTTAATGATGGGAGCTTGATAGCTCGTGCAGTATTAAGATGTAATTGTGGCTTCAAGATGGACTTCAAGATATATACAAAACTTGATGTAATAAAAGAGCTTAGAAAGTGAAATTAGAGAGAAGGAAAAACATTTTATTCTCAACACATGAGAACCTAATACAAACTAAGAAACTTGCTTTCTCAACAAAGGGTGAGGTTCCGTTATATAACATAAAAAATATAAGGTTATCGTGTCCTGGATGGCTTGGAGTCGTCCATACCTTATCTTGCTTTTTGGAAATCTACTTTCGGAAAAGTAGATTCAGTCTGCTGTTGACAGTTTTCTGGTGGACGACAAAGGGAATCTACTTTAAGTAAAGTAGATTTTGCCATCTTCTCTTAATGGATTGTTCCTGTTATGAGTGAGGGATAAAAAATAAACTTTTCTTTTTCCCTTTTTGTCTTCGTCGATCTTTTCTGAAATAATGCAGGTAAGAGAATCCCAAAAATAAAAAATAGTGGGATTAGATGCTTCTGGTTCTTGGCTCTCACTGGCTAGAATACTAAAGGTGTTGTCATCATGGTCAGAATCAGTTTGTTGACTGGTGGTGGATTTTAAGGAAACATCTTCAAGAACAAGAACATGAAAAAATTGTTCTTTGATGTAATCCATGATTTTGATCATTAATTCTTTTTCAGTGATATCAGGAAGTTTTTGTTTAATAATGGTTTGGATATTATAAAAGGATATCTTGTTGGGGCTAGAAGAGCTTTAGGGATGGATAATAAATTGGATAATAAAATGAATTAGGGATTTGGATACTGTAATATTTTTATTTCCTGATAAGAGAGAATAGGAAGAATTCCATTCTCTAAATTCTGTTTGAATTTTTTCGGGTAGAGTTTCAAAGGTTATCCTGAATTTATCCCACCAAACTAAGAACCAATTTGGTAGGCCAGTATTAAGGATTTCAGGACAAACTCGAATAAACCACATATGGTTATAAACATGGTTCTGATAATAAAAGGTATATGTAAAGGAATCCATAAAATCTCAATAGATGTATTTTACTTCCTTTTGATTCAGGTCAAAAGTTTTGGTTGTGTGAGGATGAATACCCAATTGACTAATGGACATTGTGTTTCTGATAATAGCCTTACTGAATGTAATAGGGTTGGTATTTCTGTTGGAGTTGTGGAGGGTGTGTCTGATGTCCATAGCGCCTGTTTGAACTATGATTGCTTCATAGAAATAATGGTATTGCTCAAAGTGAGTCAGATACTGTTGTGTTGAGAGATATCGTATTTTAATCTCCCATGGATCAGATCTCCATTTTTCATCTTTTGGTTCAATAAAGAGAAGTGTCTCTTCAGAAATACTATTAGGGATATACTGTCATGGTGTTAAGAGGATATCCTTAGCAGTCTTGCTAGAATTAGCTTCTTGAACACTGTGGAATTCTTCTGGCTAAAAAATGCCATCTTATTGTTGTTGTGTACTATTAAGACCACTTCCACGACCACGTTGGCCTCAACCACAACTTCTCTTACTCATTCTGTTTTATCTCTGAAATATTCACGAGTTAAGAAGTCAGGTAGAGAGTTCTGTTGACCTTTAATATATTCAATATCAAAGTTAAATACTGATAAAATACTTTGCCAAGAAGCAAATATTTGTTTAGAGGTTAAATTCTGTACGTCTTTTTTAAATACCAGTTTTGCTGCGGAACAGTCAACTCTAATAAGAAAATGATGTTTAAGTAAATCATCTT
Organism: Datisca glomerata; assembly: GCA_003255025.1. Classification (NCBI taxonomy): domain Eukaryota; kingdom Viridiplantae; phylum Streptophyta; class Magnoliopsida; order Cucurbitales; family Datiscaceae; genus Datisca; species Datisca glomerata. Next base: position 1,457,631 of record QANY01008646.1, read on the forward strand.
GAAACTTAAGAACAAATTTAACGATTGCTAAACATTCATGTTTATTGTTGGATACTTTACTGCTAGTCCTTTCCAAGTTCCTGAAGTAACCTTAAGTGTTCTTTCTGTTGTTTATGAGGGTTTACCTATTTGAGAATACCCTCATAACCTTGGTTGGAAGCATTTGTTTCTACAATTTCCTGCCATTTAGGATTGGGCAAAGATAAACAATATAACTGTTTAATTTTTTTCATTGATTTTCTTAATAGCTAGAGTATGTTCTGTTGTCCAAGGAGTAGGAATTTTCTTAAGTCTGTTGTACAAAATACAATTATCCTGTGACGACTGCGGATAAAAGTCTCTAATATAATTAAGACTGCAAAAAAATCTCTGTAATTGAGTTTTTTCTTTAATTTCATCTGAAAATTCAGAAGCAAGTTCTATGCTACGGTATTAGGAATAGTTGTTCCTCTCGAAATATTATGACCTAAGAATCTTACTGCAGTTTGAAATATTTTCATTTTGGTAGCTGAAACAACCAAACCATTACGGATAATAACATGCTTGAAAATATTCAAGTGTTTAATATGCAGGTTGATAGAGGATAAAAATATTAAGGCATCGTCAATATAACACATAATAAATTCAATATAAGAATTGAATACATCATTCATTATATGTTAGAATTCTGAAGGACCATTCTTAACTCCGAATGGCAAGACATTTCATTCGTAATGGCCAAAAGGAATAATAAAAGCAGTTTTATAGCTATCCTGTTCAGCTATCTGTATTTGCCAAAATCCAGATTTTAAATCAAATTTTGAAAAGACTATTGAATCATGAAGTCTGTTTAATAGATCTTTTTTGTTCAGCATAGAGTACCTTATCCATTGTAAAACATCATTAAGAGGTTTATAATTGATCACTAACCTAGGTGATCCTCTTTCTATTTCAGCATTTTTATTAACATAGAAAGCAGTACAACTCGAGGGAAATTTATTGGGTCTAATTAATTTTTTCTGTAATAGAAATTCTATTTCAGTTTTGCATATCTCTAAATATTCCTTTTTCATTTGGCTGGGCCTGAATTTTGTTGGAATATTTCTTTCATCAAAATCTTGATTATAAGGTAGAGATATGATATGTTTCTTTCTATTCCAAAAAGTATTGGGAATGTCACTACAGATTTCTGTTTGAAATTCATACAGAATTATCTTTATCTTATTTTGTAGTGCATGTTGTTGTATACGTTGATCAATTGTAAGAAATTGAATTTCTTTCTGTATAAAATTTAGCTGGTTATTTTTCTTCTAAATCAGATGTTTTATCAAATCTAATTCTTTAATATACAATGTGACAAATTCAAATGTAATATTAATATTGTTTATAATGATATGGATACCTGACATATCAATTTCTGTAATAGGCATAATAGAATTTAAAAAAAGGTTGCCAAGAATTATGCTTTGTGTCATGTTTTTTATTAAAAAATGATGCATATATAAATACATTGTTTGCAAATAAGTGCTTCAGGTATTTTATACTGAATACGCATAGAGTTACACTAGCACTAGTAAGTGATTGAGTGGTTTCTGGAAATAAGTAGTAGGGATTAATCCCTCATGTATGCAGTTCATATCCTCACCACTATCAACTAAGACAATGACATCTTTAATTATGAAATCTGGTTTGATAACTAAAGTAATTTTCGTATACCACTTCTGGAAAGTAACCTGGTTTAGAAGAAATAAAGAAAGGTTATCCTTACTCGTCTTTGTAGCAGGATCAGGTGTTTTAATATGCACCGGGAATGAAGAAGTCTTAGGTTCCTCAAGAGAGTTTTACCTATGGTAGTGGATTGTTTGAGGAGATTGAGATCCTGGAAAATGATTTGATTAGTAGTTTTAAGTGCTGAATTTCAGATTTAATGGTATTAATTTCCATTTTGAGATCTGAAATGGTAGCAGGTTTAGCTGGTAAATAATTTTGTTGGATACGAGTCATAAGCTCTTTCATACTATAATTTTCAATGAGAATTACTCCAGGAGTGCTATATAAGCTTTATAGCAGGTTTCTAAGAATCTTAACTTCATCTCAGGGTCGGTAATTTGATCTGTAATAGCTAGAAGAGATCGTTGGGTGTTAGTAAGAACATTGATGCTTGGTCCAGTCATATCAAGACCATTCATCTCAACTAGGGGTTTCCAATAGTTGGCTTCAGTTATCAAGTTCCACGATTTAGAGCAACGAGGCTGTATAAAAGTAGTCGAGAAGTCAGAGTCAGATTCGTAAATTTGAGCAAAATCATCATCTGTAGTATCTTCAGTTGAACTGCATTTAGAAAAACAATTTAAGATTTTATGCTAGGTCTTCTCATCAAAGGAAACTCATTCAGTTTCTTCTTAAATTTAGATCGACACCTACTAGTGTAATGGCCATGTAATCCACACTTATAACATGTGCCTTGGGATTTCTGCTTTCTGGAGGAAACTTTCTCATTATGATGCTTAGTAGGAGAAGTTTAATGCATATATTGGGATTTCTTCCTCGAGAAGTATCTTTTATGGGACTTATTAGGTTTGGAAGTCCTAGACGGTTGAGAGGTAGAAGGATATTTTATTTTTGTATCATATGCAAATTGGTCATAGAATTCGCGTAACTATTTTCTGTTAGTAATTATGATTTTTTATCATATGTTGTAATTTCATGTCATTGCAAAGGGATAATCCTTCTTCAATAACTAGAGCAACGAGATGGCCATAAGTGTACTAGTCATACGCGATATCCATCTGATCATGCTTATCACAAAGCTTCTTATAAACCTTCTCTGGAAAAAGACTAGGGAGGCCATCTATAAATTTGGCCTTCCAATGCTCACTGTTAGCATTATATCTCTACATGACTTTCATGAGGAAGACATCTTTATACCAATGTAAATGTGTTAAAGAAGGACATATAAGATTTTGTAATAATTCTCGATGTCTATCAGTATTAATAACTCCTAGTCTAAAAAATAGTGAATTATAAACTGAGCAATCGTATAGCAAGCATCTTCATTTCTGATTCGGATACCTGTTAATGGGTCAGTTTTGATCTTAAAGGAAGTTAAAATCTCATTTCTCTGACTTTCTGTGAAACAATTATCCCACCATCCTTTATGGGTGCCAGTAAAACAATTAACAAGGAAATGACAGATTTGGCGATATGTATTGTCATTCTATTTGCAAACTGAAGAATACATAATCATCTGGTGTATAGTTTGAAAAACGTGATATTCAGTTTTTCCATCTATGTTCCATTCATAAATAGTTTTACCATGATATGAACTTTGAGTATGAAGGAAATCCTCTTCATACAGGAGGTCTTGTGGAGTAGGTCGAGGATAATAATATCGAGGTCCCGTTAAAGCTATACGAGTAGTATGTCTTTTAGAATAAGAGTGGGAGAGTTTATTGATAGTATCGTCAAAGTGTTTCTGTATATCCAATATTTGGGAAAGAGAGAATTCTTCGGGTTCATCTTTATTGGGTGAATCATCCTGATTCATCATATTATGTTGTCCTGAAGTTGCTATAGTAAAAATCTTAAGGTTGTTGATTTTTCCTATAAGAGTTTTCATAAAATCATCCTCTTTCTTCGTAGATTTTAATTTGAAACTTTGAACTTCATGATGACCAGCATATACAAGTTCTCTCTAACATTCACAAGAATTGGATAACCACAGGTGGTCATACTTACCAATCTACCCATCCACCACCTTTATCTATAGAGCTTCCTCTAGAAAATAGTAATGAAAAACCTTTAGTTATAAATCCTTATACTGAGGTCTTTGAGAAAGCTAGTCACCAGGAACAAGTTAGAATTAAGAATATTATCTCCTTAACCAAACAAAATAATTATATCAATCATCTTGATGATCAACAAAAGCTTACCCATTGAACCTGTCACGATAAACCTCCTCTTGTTTAATGGTTGGATACTTTACTACTAGTCCTTTCCACATTCCTAAAGTAAATCTTAAGAGTTCTTCCTGCTGTTTATGAGGGTTTACCTGTTTGAGAATACCACTATAACCTTGGTTGGAAGCATCTGTTTCCACAATTCTCTGCCAATTAGGATTGGGCAAAGGTAAACTATATAATTGTTTAATTTTTTCTTTGATTTTCTTAACAGTTAGAGTATGTTCTGTTATCCAAGGAGTAGGACTTTTCTTAAGTCTGTTGTACACACTAGAAGTATCATGTGATAACTGCGGATAAAAGTCTCTAATATAATTAAAACTACCAAGAAATCTCTGTAATTGAGTTTTTTCTTTAAATTTATATGGAAATTTAGAAGCAAATTCTATGCTACGGTTAATAGGAATAATAGTTCCATTGGAAATATTATGACCTAAGAATCTTACTGCAGTTTGAAATATTTTCAGTTTGGTAGCTGAAGCAACCAAACCATTACGGATAATAACATGCTTGAAAATATTCAAGTGTTTAATGTGCTGGTCGATAGAGGATGAAAATATTAAGACATCGTCAATATAACAAATAATAAATTTAGTATAAGAATTAAATACATCATTCATTATATGCTGGAATTTTGAAGGACCATTCTTAACTCCAAATGGCAAGACATTCTATTCGTAATGGCCAAAAGGAACAGTAAAAGTATTTTTATATCTATCCTGTTCAACTATATGTATTTGTCAAAATCCAGATTTTAAATCAAATTTTGAAAAGACTACTGAATCATGAAGTCTGTCTAATAGATCTTTTTTGTTCAGGATAGGATACCTTATCCATTGTAAAGCATCATTCAGAGGTTTATAATTGATCACTGACCTAGGTGATTTTCTTTCTATTTCAGCATTTTTATTAACATAAAAAGCAATACAACTCTAGGGAGATTTACTGGGTCTAATTAATTTTTTTTCTATAATAGGGATTCTATTTCAGTTTTGTATATCTCTAAATATTACTTTTTTCATTTGGCTGGGCCTGGATATTTTAAGAATATTCCTTTCATCAAAATCTCGATTATAAGATAAAGATATGATATGTTTCTATCTGTTTCAATAATCATTGGGAATGCCACTACATATTTTTATTTGAAATTCATACAAAATAATCTTTATCTTATTTTGTAGTATAGGTTGTTGTATACGTTGATCAATTGTAAGAAATTAAATTTCTTTCTGTATAAAATTTAGCTGGTTATTTTTATTCTGAATAAGATGTTTTATCAAATCTAATTCTTTAGTATACAGTTTTATGAAAAATTCAAATGTAATATTAGTATTTTGATAATGGTATGGATACCTGTCGTATCAATTCTTGTAATAGGCATAATAGAATTTTAAAACGGATTTCTAAGAATTATGCTTTGTGTCATATTTTTTATTAAAACAAATTATGCAGATAAACAAATACCTTGTTTGCAAATAAGTGCTTCAGGTATTTTATACTGAATACGCATAAAGTTATCACTAGCACTAGTAAGGGATTGAGTGGTTTTCTGGAAATAAGTAGTAGGGATTAATCCCTCATGTATGCAGTTCATATCTGCACCACTATCAACTAAGACAATGGTATCTTTAATTATGAAATCTGGTTTGATAATTAAAGTAATTTTAGTATACCACTTCTGGAAAGTAACCTGGTTCAGAAGAAATAAAGAAAGGCTATCCTTAGTCGTCTCTGTAGCAGGATCAGGTGTTTTAATATGCACCAGGGTGGAAGAAGTATGAGGTTCCTCAAGTGGAAATTTACCTATGGTAGTGGATTGTTTGGGGAGATTGAGATCCTGTAAAATGAATTGATTAGCATTTTTTTAACTGCTGAATTTCAGATTTAATGGTATTGATTGTCATTTTGAGATCTGAAGTGGTAACATGTGTAGCTGGTAAAGAATTCTACTGGATACGAGTCAAAAGCTCTTTCGTATTGTAATTCTCAATGGGAATGACTTCAAGAGTGCTATAAGCTTTATAGCAGGTTTCTAAGAATCTTAACTTCATCTCTGGGTCGGTAATTTGATCTACAGCAGCTAGAAGAGAATGCTGGGAGTCAGTAAGAACATTGATGCTTGGTCGAGTCATATCAAGACCATTCATCTCAACTATGGCTTTCCAATACTTGGCTTCAGTTATCATGTTGCACAATTTAGAGCAACAAGGTTGTTCAGAAGTAGTCGAGGTGTCAGAGTCAGATTCATAAATTTGAGCAAAATCATCATCTGTAGTATCTTCGGTTGAACTACCTTTAGAAATACAATTTAATATTTTATGCTGGGTCTCCTCATCAAATGATAGCTTATTCAGTTTCTTCTTAAATTTAGATCGTCACCTATTGACGTAATGGCCTGGTAATCCACACATATAGTAGGTGCCTAGGGATTTCTACTTTCTAGAGGAAACTTTCTTAGTAGGATGCTTAGGAGGAGAAGTTTTATGCATATACTGAGATTTCTTCCTAGAAAAGTATCTTTTGTGGGACTTATTAGGTTTGGAAGTTCTAGACGGTTAAGAGGTAGAATGATACTATATTTTTGTATCATAGGCAAATTGGTCACAGGATTTGCCTAATTCTTTTTTGTTAGTAGGATTGTGATTTTTCATCATTTGTTGTAATTTCATGTCATTGCAAATGGCTAATCATTCTTCAATAACTAGGACAACGAGATGGCCATAAGTAACTGGTCATACAGGATATCCATCTGATCATGATTATCACAAAGCTTCTTATGAACCTTTTCTGCAAAAAGACTGGGGAGGCCATCTATAAATTTGGCCTTCCAATACTCACTGTTAGCGCCACCTCTTTGCATGACGTTCATGGGGAACACATCTTTATACCAACAAAAATGGGATAAAGAAGGACATCTAAGATTTCGTAATAATTCTCGATGTCTATCGGTATTAATAACTCCTGGTCTAAGAAAATGATGAATTATAGATTGAGCAAGCGTATAACAAACATCTTCATTTATGGTTTAGGTACCTATTAAGGGGTTAGTTTTGATCTTAAAGGACGTTAAAATCTCATTTCTCTGACTTCTTGTGAGACAATTATCCCACAATCCTTTAAGGGTGCCAGTAAAACCATTGACAAGGAAATGACAGATTTGGCAATTTGTATTGTCATTCTATTTACAAACTGAGGAATACATAATCATCTGGTGTATAGTTTCAAACACTTGATATTCAGTTATTCCATCTATTGTTTTACCATGATTTGATCTTTGAGTATGAAGGAAATCTTCTTCATACAGAAGGCCTTGTGGAATAGGTCGAGGATAATAATATCGACTAGGTCCTGTTAAAGCCATATAAGTAGTAGGACTTTTAGAATAAGAGTGGGAGAGTTTATTGATAGTATCGTCAAAGTTTTTCTGTATATCCAATATTTGGGAAGGAGAGAACTCTTCGGGTTCATCTTTATTGGGTGAATGATCTGATTCATCATATTAAGTTGTTCTGAAGTTGCTAGAGTAGAGATCTTATGGTTGTTGATATTTTCTATAAGAGTTTCCATAAAATCATCCTCTTTCTCGGTAGATTTTAATTTGAAAATGTGAACTTCAAGAGGAGGTTTTATCGTGACAGGTTCAAGGGTAAGCTTCCGTTGATCAACATGATGTTGAGTCTTGGTTTCTTGTATTTGTTCAATATGGTCTTCAATACGGGTTAGCTGAATTCTTATAGTTTGAAGGAAAAGATTGGTATAATTATTTTATTTGATTAATGGGATAATATCCTTAATTCTAACTGGTTCCTAATGGCTAGCTTTCTGAGGGACCTCAGTATAAAAATTTATAATTAAAGGTTTTTTATTACCATATCCTCTAGCAAGCTATAAAGATAAATGTGGTGGATGGGTAGATTGGTATGTATAACCACCCGTGGTTATCCAATTCTTATGAATGTTGGAGAGAACTTGTATCTGCTGCTCAACATAAAGTTTGACCAGTAAGGTAAGCTGATAATATCACTCAAGAAAAGACTGAAGTTGTTGATTTTTTTCTAACTAGTAATAATACAAGTTTTTAAGATCTAACATTTGTGAGGATTATGGTTGGAGGAATCCAATTTCTAAAATTTTGATATTTCGGTTGCATAAAATCCTGGTGAAAACTTTGTCTTAACAAACTTCCGGGTGTAAAATTCATCAAAGATTAAATTGCATATCATTGGTAGTTAGATTATTAGGCCTCTTGTTAGTGTTTGCTTTATAAACACCATGGGGTATTTGGTTGTCATATATATGGATTCCTTTGATATAATCATCAGGGATAAATGAATTCTCAGTTCCATTAGATCTCAGATATAGATTGTCTGGAAGATTTAGGAATATCAACCTAATAAGGAGGAATACTTTTATTGCTGATACTAGAAAAGCTTCTAGTTAAGGGTTTCTAGAAACGAAGATATACATTACGTCCTTGGGTTTGAATAACATCTTCAATAGATTGCCTAATGATAGGTCTAGTCGGTACGACATTAGAGATTTGCCAAGTTTCATGAAAAGTAATATCAACCCACAGTATCATGCGAGGAATAACAACCTGGCTGTTGAAGAGATTAGTATCATTAAAAACAATATGTCCTTGCTCACTCTGCTTGCGGGTATAAGGATTTAAGGTGGAGAGAACATTAAGATGAATCCTAAATAAGATGGTGAAAGGAGTTGATCCTGGTAGGTAATCATAGCCATGCGATTGAATTCTGAGTTCTAGTCACAGTAAGTCCTATCTGCAGGTATTTATACTTTTACATAAACGGATATAAATCATGAATATGCAATAGATATTCAAAAGTTTTGATATTTTTCTACTAGTGAAATCAAAAGTACCAATTTTGTAAATAGTATCTGGTTTAACTTTGGGTATGGTCCATTTATCCAAAACTTCTTTAACATCATGATAGGCTATTAGTTTTGTAACTTCTAAAGTTGATGCTACTATATTCTCTACTGTTGTAATAGAAGGAGAACTTAATTCAGACACGTTTGTATGGTGACCATGTATGAATAATTTAAAGAGAATATAAACACTATTGTAACTAAAACTATTCTTGGTTCTGATACGAACTTACGGCTAACCAACACGCATCTCATAAAGTGAGGGGGCTGACCACTACATAGGTAGCAAATTCAAAGGAAAAAATAACTCATAGTTAGCACGTCTGTCCACGTTTTACTTGGGTCAGTAGTCCTAACGCAATCCCTGCTCAACGGACCTTACCAAACCTGATTGTTTGACATCCCACTAACTATTTATTGATTGTTCCTCAAACATTCTGTATAAATAGTGATTGCTTCCTTAACCTTACTAGTTACATATTGCGTGCTTTAGAGTTAGCATGGATCATGAATACTAAGGGTTATAATAATGGTTATATAAGGTTTAAATTATAGCATACATGGTCTCATGAACAGTTACTGTTTATTTTAAAAGAAGAAAACTTACTGATGGGAGCTTGATTGCTCGTGCAGTATTCAGATGTAATTGTGGCTTCAAGATGGACTTCGAGATCTATACACAGCTTGATGTAATAAAAGTGCGATACAATAAAAGAGCTTAGAAAGAGAAATTAGAGAGAATGGAGAGCATTTTTATTCTCAACACACGAGATCCTAATATAAACTAAGAAACTTGCTTTCTCAACAAAGGGTGAGGTTCCCTTATATAACATAAAAATATATAAGGTTATCATGTCCTGGATGGCTTGGAGTCGTCCATACCTTATCTTCTTATTTTTTGGAAATCTACTTTTAAAAAAGTAGATTTGTTATCTGCTGTTGATAGTCTTCTTGTGGGTGACAAAGGGAATCTACTTTAAGTAAAGTAGATTTTGTCATCTTCTCTAAATGGATTGTTCCTGTTATGAGTGGGGGATAAAAAATAAACTTTTCTTTTTCCCTTTTTTTCTTCATCGATCTTTTCTAAAATAATGCAGGTAAGAGAATCTCAAAAATAAAAAAAAGTGGGATCAGATGCTTCTGGTTCTTGGCTCTCACCGGCCAGGATACTGAAGGTGTTGTCATAATGGTTAGAATCAATCTGTTGACTGGTGTTGGATTTCATGGAGACATCTTTAGGAACAAAAACATGAAAAAATTATTCTTTGATGTAATCCATGGTTTTGATAATTAATTCTTTTTCAGCGATATCAGGAATTTTTTTTAAATAATGGTTTGGGGGATTTTTTTTGGGCTGGAAAGCCTTTGGGATGGTTTCATAGCAGGCACGTGAATGTCCTTTCGTGGTTGTGATTAATTCTGTTATGTTGGGGTTCATCCCTTTATCCCACAACTTGGTGAAAAAAACTCTTTTTGGGTCATGGGATACCATTCCAAAAGTCACATTTTAAATTCCATTTGCAGATCCAGGAGATATTAGATCGGATAATAAAATGAATTAGGGATTTTGATACTGTAATATTTTTGTTTCATGATAAGAGAGAATATGAAGAATTTCATTCTCTAAATTCTGTTTGAATTTTTTCGGTTAGAGTTTCAAAGGTTATCCCGAATTTATCCCACCAAACTAAGAACCAATTTGGTAGGCCAGTACTAAGGATTTGGGGACAAACTCAAATAAATCACGTATAGTCATGAACAGGGTTTTGGTAATAAAAGGTATATGTAAAGGAATCAATAAAATCCTAATAGATGTATTTTACTTCCTTTTGATCCAGGTCAAGAGTTTTGGTTGTGTGAGGATGAATACCCCATTGACTAACGAACATTATGTTTCTGATAATAGCGTTACTGAATGTAATATGGCTGGTATTTCTGTTGGAGATGAGGGTGTGTCTGATGTCCATGGCGCCGGTTTGAACTATGATTGCTTCGTAGAAATAGCAGTATTGCTCTAAGTGAGTCGGATACTGTTGTGTTGAGAGATATTGTCTTTTAATCTCTTATGGATCAGACATCCATTTTTCATCTTCTGGTTCAATAAAGAGAATTGTCTCTTCAGAAAGGCTGTTAGGGATATACTGTTCTGGTGTTAAGAGGATATCCTTAGCAGTCTTGCTAGAATTAGCCTCTTGAACACTGGAAAATTTTATTGGCCAAGAAATGCCATCTTGCTATTGTTATGTACTGTTAAAACCTCTTCTACGACCGCGTTGGCCTCGACCACGACTTCTGTTACTCATTCTATTTTATCCCTATAAAGATTCACGAGTTTAGAAAGCAGTTAGAGAGTTCTGTTCACCTTTAATATATTCAATATCAAAGTCAAATACTGATAAAATACTTTACAAACAAGCAAATATTTGTTTAGAGGCTAAATTCTGTACGTCTTTTTTAAATATCTATTTTGCTGCGGAACAGTCAACTCTAATAAGAAAATACTGGGTACGTAAATCATCTTGAAATTTAAGAACACATTTAACGATTATATATATATATATATAATGTAACATAAACCGTCAAGGGAAAACAATAGAAATAAACAATTTGACTTAAACAATTTGACTTATTTATAAATTAATTGATAGAGCTTAATAATAATAATGTAAGATTTAATACATATCTCAATTTACTTTACTGTGTTTGTTTTGATTTCCAAACACATTGATAATAATACATATACACATAATGTAATATAAACCGTCAAGGGAAAACAATAGAAACAAACAATTTGACTTATTTATAAATTAATTGATAGAGCTTAATAATAATAAAGTAAGAATTAATATATAACTCAATTTAAATTAATGTGTTTGTTTTGATTTCCAAGTTAGATTTATTCATTGAAGATCGTTTTGCCTCAATTTGTTATTCTATAAAGCTACATTGAGGAGCTAAGTAACAGAATAAAAGTAACCTAAGTAAGTTAACATATATCAGTTAGACAATGTTGATAAGCTGTCAGGTGACTTCACCTAGTGTACTTGATGGGTAGTCCTCCTTGATATGTCGCACTAATGCATAGACATGTTCCATAGGTGCCTTGACAGGTTGGGGTGATAACTTGACATCCCCCCTCAAGCTGAAAGGTGAGGTTTTCACCTAAAGCTTGTCCTTGAGGTAATTGAATATTGGAATTGAGAGAGGTTTAGTAAGCAGATATGCCATGATCCACAGATGGTACAAACCTGAATGCTAGCTGGTTTTGTTGAACCTTATCTGTGATAAAGTGACATCAAGTTCCATATGTTTTGATGGATAAAATGACTAAACTTATTAACAATGAAGTTTAGGTCAGGTCTAGTGAGGAATAGGTATTACAGGGCACTTATGGTGCTTTTAAAAAGGGTGACATCAAGCATTGATTCGCCTTATATGATATTGAGATGAGCCAATGCAGATGCATACAAGGTTGTTGGGTTGGCACCTTCCATCTTGGTTTTCTGAGTTAACACCCTGCCTTTTTTGTTCTTGTGAACCTCAACACTGAAGAAGTAGTGAACATCTCCTTGATCATTCATAGAAAAGGTCTTATGCAGGTTATTAATGACTTGCTTGATCAGACCATTGTTGCTTCCTATTAGCAGGTTATCATCTGATAACCTATAAAGATGTGTCTGGCCTTCAATCTATAAAGCCCTAATTCAGAAAATAAGTCTTGAGTCTATCATATAAAGCCTTTGGAGCTTGTTTTAAGCTATACAATACTTTTTAACTTGCATATAAAGTGAGGCCTCTGTGAGTCTATGAATCCTTCAGGCTGAGACATAAACACTACTTCACTCAAGAACCCATTCAGGAATGCATTATTTATATACACCTATTTGATTTGCTAATTACATGATATTGTTAGGCGATGAATTACCCTTATTGTTGTAGGTTTAATGATTGGACTGAAGATTCCAGTAAAATCTATGCCTGGAGTTTGGTGAGACCCCTTTGTACCAACAAAGCATAATGCTTTTGAATGCTGCCATCAACGTTAAGTTTAAGCTTGAAAATCCACTTGTTTCCTATTAGTGACATAGAAGGGAATGAGTTTCCAAGTGTCATTACTAGCAAAGTATTTTATTCATCTATCATGACTTACTTCTAACTAGAACTAGCAAGTGATTGCTTGACAATTTGAGGTTTAGTTGGTAAGTTAAGGATTGTACATGGATGTTTGGTCGCATTATAGGCTTTAGGTTTGACAATGCCATTTTTTGACCTAGTGGTCATGTGATGTGGTGATCTAGGAGGAGTAGGGTATATCTAGTAGTAGGAATGTTAATGACTACCACTAAATTATCTAGGATTGAAGGAAAATCAACAGTTTAGCCAAAATCAAATTGAGAATGAGAAACATGAAGTATGTTACCTGATATAGAATGACGTTTTGATGCAAATTGCTGGTGTGATGAGGAATCATGTCTTGGAGTGTTGTTCTGTAAAGGATGTCAGATGTTCCTTCACTGTTAGAGTCCAAACATGAAATATTGGGGTGATCATGCATCAATTTATGATTGATCTCAGAGGTAAGTATCGGTAAGTGACAGTTTTCTGCTGATGTTTTGAGAGAAAATATATGTATAAAGGAAGAAATGTTCATCAAACACGACATTCCTTGAGATATAAACTTTACCAGAAGGATGTAAACACTTGAAAGCTTTATGATTTAGGGAGTAACCAAGGAAAAAAACACAGTTCTAAATGACAATCAAATCTATATATGTATATGGCCTAAGATGTGGAAAACATACACATCCAAAAAATTTTAGGTTACTATAATTAGGTATTCTATGGAACAATTTCTGGTAAGGTGTTTCAAAGTTTAGAACACCTTTTGACATCCTGTTTATGATAAAAATAGAAGTTTTGAAGGCATCTTACCAAAACGCTAAGGGAAGTTGGGCTTGAGCTAACAAGGTTAAGCCAGTCTCTACAATATGCCGATGCCTTCTCTCTATTTTTCTATTTTGTCGATGGATGTGAGGGCAAGGTGTCAAATTTTGTCCCAGTTTTTGAAGTACACTAGCAAATATTCTAAACTCCCCACCCCAATTAGAATGAAGTGTTTTAGTAGGGTTCTGAAACTATTTTTCTACAAAGCTCTTAAAAGCATTGGAAGGCATCTTACCAAAACGCTAAGGGAAGTTGGGCTTGAGCTAACAAGGTTAAGCCAGTCTCTACAATATGCCGATGCCTTCTCTCTATTTTTCTATTTTGTCGATGGATGTGAGGGCAAGGTGTCAAATTTTGTCCCAGTTTTTGAAGTACACTAGCAAATATTCTAAACTCCCCACTCAATTAGAATGAAGTGTTTTAGTAGGGTTCTGAAACTATTTTTCTACAAAGCTCTTAAAAGCATTAAACACTTGTAAGGCTTCTGAGTTGAGCTTCAAAGGAAATTTTTTGGTAAAATTACTATGGTCATCGAAGAGGATATATAATATAAAAAATGTTCCCTAAAAGCTATGGGAGAGGGTCCCCACATGCCAGTGAAATCAATTCTACTAGTTGAGAGGAGAGTGATTATGAGGCCATGAATGGCAGTGTATGACTCTTGCCCTTTTGACATGTTATATATAAGCGAGATAATTTCTAAGGTGAGATGTTGCATGATTTTAGAACCTTATCTAGTATGTTGTGTGTTGGGTGTCTCAGTTTCATATGCCATATATCAGTGTTAGTTGCATGCTTATTACATGCTTTTGATTTTTCAATACCATTAGAAACAACATATGAATTTATAGCAGAATTGACAGATGACAAGAAAGTATACTCAGAAAAGGTAAGATTCTTATTATTTAAGAATTTGTCATTGCTATACAAAGACAAACTAGGTGTGCTCATTACACACTGTGATTGAGTATTTCTATAATCGTGGCATGGAGAAGACATATTACAGTTTTCTTTTTGTAATGGAATAACAGATTGAACAAAGGTATGTTGAGCATATAGATTCTTCATATTTGGATACATCAACAAGTAGAGGCCCTCCTTAAGAATTGCTTGCAAAATAAGTGTTCATGAAACACCCCGAAAACCGAATGAGGTTACTTTAAAACATTTGTTAGAGAAAAACTCAAAACACTTTTTTAAATTAAAGATTATAAATTTATAAACAAAACTTCCTTAAGCTTAAATAATACTTCAAAGATCTTTCATAAATAACAAACTAAAATCCATTTTAAAATAGTGAGTTGCTTAACTAATTAAACTCAATTTCTCGTCTCGTGCTAGAATGCCTAAAAGACTCTTCACATTCATCACCATGACTCTCATTTGAATTTTTTAATATCAAATTGGGTGAGTATAAAAAATATACTCCGTAAGTAAAATTTTACACATACATAGCAAACATATGCGCATCCAAGTTCATTTTAAATCATTGACAAAAACATTGTGTTTGACATACACTTTATAAATCATTTAATAACATTATTTCTTTTGCATTAATATTACATTTTTCATTACCTTCCTTCCATGCAAACTTTTAGTCACATTCTTTTCTTATTTAGACATCTTTACGTTTTACATTGCATTTTTTTTACATTATTCACGAGTTTGCTTGTATATGTTTAGCCAATCAGACTAGTGAGCCATTATTACGGAAACTTGTTCAACTACTTGATCCTTGATTGTATCGCTGGACAAGCCAATCGACCATTCATTAATATTAACACTAGCCATTAACTATTAAACATTATCGGGTCCGCCAGTCCTCCACGTCCCATTTCTCACTCACCTCTTTCATGGTATAAACATACACTTAGTCTTTTAAATATTTATTCATTTATTCATTTTTTTTATTTTACAAACCTTAACATGTAAGTGTATACATATTCTCATTCAGTACCATAAGGAATATATAGACACACACACACACACACATCATGAACAACATGATAATATACAATCAAGAATTCAATCACAATTATATCATCGCATGGGTGAAATACATTTACAAAGAAACAAATAAAAGCACTACGACATATAATCACCCATATTAACTTTTCAGAGTATGTCATCATTTAAGTATGCATAAAATTTTACTTACCTTGAATCTAGAGTAACTTAAATAATCAACTCGAAAACCTTTAATTTTATTAGGTCCAACTAATGTAATATATTCCAACTTGCATCCATTTTTCTCCAACACCTATGTATATCCAAACGTAACAATATTTATCATTCAAACTTCTTAGGGTAAATTTGAAATTTTGAGATCTGAGGAGCATTTTGGTCACTTACCCATACGATGCTCAATCTGAACATAAGAAGTACCAATGCGTAGATGGTGATGAGAGGAGTCCAAAAATGATTTTCATTTTGAATGGATATGTCTGAGATATCTGGATTTGAATTGTAAGATTTATGATAATATTTAATTATTCTGACATTCAAACAAAGTAGTTAAGGTGGAAGTGGAAGAGGGTGATGAGAGAAGTCGGTTAATGGCGGTGGCCGGCTGGAAATGTCACCGGATGGCAGAAACATCACCGACCAAAATTTGCTTACTTGACTGCACCTTCATCAGTGCTCAAATGGTCATAAAATTAGTCTTGATAGAAATGCGGCGATTAGAGATTTCCGTTGATACTAAGATCGCCATGATCGGATCACCGGAAAGAAAGATATGGCTGGTTGAAGTTTCCAACAACTATCTCACGCTCTCTCTTCCTTCCTCACACTCTCTCTTCCTTCTTTTCTCTTTCTCTCAAAACCTAATGGTCGACTCTCTTATTTTTTTTAATTTTTTAACTAAAATATCTTTTATACTCAATTTATAATATTACCTTGTAACATATTTAACTTGATGTGTCTTTTTCATCTTAGCTTCAATTGATAAATCAAAAGTACTGTCAAATTTATCTCATCAAGCTCTTTGATTTAAGTACAATATTACATATAAAAATCTTACATTCATATTAGTCTTAGAGGACACCATAGTCATTTTTTATTTATAGAGAATAAATTTATATCTTAATGTTAATCGCATTAATTTATACACATCTAATGACAATTTAAAGTACGATCCAATAAAACTTTCACATGTTTCTTAAATAATAAGATAATCATTTAATCACACTCTAATCTTAACCTTAGAGTTTTAATACGATTAATAAATATTCAAGATATTACATTCCTCCCTCATTAAAAAAAATCGTCCCCGAAATTTATCAATTGCTAATTAGAAATGAAATCCATACATTGTCGAGTATGTAGATTGTTCTCTTTCGGGCATTGGAACCACTTGGGACGAGATAAGTGAGTTACTTGCTCATTTATCTACCATGACCATACACCATCATCTCAGCAAACTATTTTTTACATTCTTAGAACCGATATCAGCGTCATGATCTTGATGCACGCTGATTTTCTTCCATTTCCTTAACCTCTCAATTTCTCGACAGTGTCAATACACTTCAAGAAATGGTGCTTTATAAGTGAACAAACTTGATACTCTTTTTTTATCTCAAGATATCACACTCACAATCAAATTTTATCCAAATTCTCATTAGCTTCATTATCCTTTACATAAAATTGTAAATAGTAAAACATGTATCAACATGCTTGCCGTACTAGAACTATCCATATCTTTCATCCCAATAAACTCATCTCACCCAACTTGGTCGAATTTTATTTTTTTTACATCCAAAATTACTTACAACCTTTCTAATTTATCCATCATTAAATGAAAAGTCTATGCATACTCAGCAATCAAAGCCAATAGATATTTCATATATATAGCTGATTGAATAACTTTCAAATTATTAGTCACACATCCAGTTATTTGTACCTTTACCACTAATCAAATTGGTCTATCAAAATCTAAATACTCCCAGCTCTTAAATGCTTAAATTTCAAATTCTAACTTAATCACAGTCCTATCACATTTCAGCAAACAATTAACCCATAATTTGATTAAACCACAACCTCAAATAATCTCACATTATGACCTCCCTCTCTAAAAGGAGTAACCATAAAATACATTGTAATACTATTACAATGATCCCATGGACTTACAAACATCAGCCAAACAACCCTATAATTCCATATGAAATGGTTCTGAGAAAATTTTACTTATGAATTTAAATACATACCAAGAAAAAACCTCATGACACCCAAATATAGTAGGTTGCAACCTCTATTGACCATACAATTTCTGTTAATCCATCATCAGTATCTCATCATTCAAAATTCTTTGAATGATATTACTGACCCTGACAGAATCTTATCTATAGTACTTACTGCATATTGTCAATAGTTGCAAATGTTCAACCGATAATAATTACAATCAATCACATTTTTTCAACACAATACACGCACACACACTTGGATACACAATATATCCCAATCATATCTCCTCTTGGTGTAACATCAACTGTCACGTATAAGTATCAACAAGTCTATATATACCAAAAATATAATTCACATGTATACAAACTATATTGTTGAATCATCAACATCAAAATATGCCTACCAATCAAGAGAACAATATGCCCATGCAAAAGGCATGACCATTCACTTTTGAATTTCAACCTCGAAACTTTTAACTTCATAGCCCAATAATAGCATAAGGACTACATTCACATATGTGAATACCAACATGAACTTCATAACATTTTCATTTATTGAATTTAAATCTTGCATATCTCACATGCAATCTAAACACTCAATTTATACGTACCAATATTCCTTTTGAACTTTATAAGATATCTAGTTACATATTAAACTAACTTAAATTAACCATTTGGTTCTTAAGTGAGACTTTCACACTCCAATCAAACTAGCAGAATCATGATACATGAAATCTCTATAAATATTGAACCAACAAACTAGGACTCATCCATTATGAATCCTTGTTAAACTTTCTCAATAATATTACAATCTTATAAAAATTTTATATCAATACGTCGTGCACACCCCTAGTTAACATCCAATAAGTACTAACAACTTATAATATTCCTTTATAAATCAGCACTTAGGTGATCTAATGTTCATCTCAAATTCTAGAGTAAGGTCACATACCATTGACAAGAACGATGATGTCTTACTCAAGAATATAACCAAATATTCAGCTTTACTAATTAGATGAACGTAAACAGAATATAGTTTCTCAAACGTCAGTTTCCAATTCTTGTTAATAATATCGTTGCAACTTTGAAAAGTTAGGTTTCGAATATAACTATGTCTCAAATATAACAACCATCACGTGATTTATTCAAACAAACAACAAAACCTCCTTGCACTTGGCTTATCATATCTAGTCTCACGAACCTTCTTATAAGTCCACTTCCTCTTCACTTTAAAATGAGGATAATAATTTTATGCGTCTTATAATAACAAACATTTTCAAAAATTATGCCATGTTTCTTTCCATAATATGTAACTACAAAATCTTGTATACAATAATGTTAATCGCATTAATTTGTCCCCATCTAATAACAACTTAAATTGCGATCCAATAAGAAACTTCTTCATGTTCCCAAAATAGTAGGATAATCATTTAATCTCAATCTAATCTTACCCTTAGAGTTTAATAAGATTAATAAATATTCGAGATGTTACAGTTCCCTGGCCTTGTCCTTTACTAAGCACAGATCAACATGAAATGCAACATTACATCATTGTCAAGAGTCAATTGAGATATGCGAATTCTTTATGTCAGGCACTCTAAGCAAAGATTTAAGTTATAAATGAAAATAATTTGAAGGGAGTAAGTCTAAACCTAAGTGAGTAATACGCAACCACTTGCCATTCCCAACTGTAAGCTTTTCAGTGGCTGTGTATTTCTGAGCCAGACTGAGATTCCTAAGTTCTGAAGTCACATGGTCGGTAGCATCAATGTCTGCATAGCAAGCTTGTCATAGATTGAGTCTGATGAAGCAATATAGGTAGATGGAGATATCATAAAGGCTAATGGATTCCTTAAGTTACCCTGATTAAGTCTATCTCCATTGTTTGAGGTATTGAAGCCTCTTTGTGTTTCTTTTTCATATCTGTAGTAGCATATGCTAGCAAAATGTTTTCCATAAACTTGACAAATAATCTTACCTCATTTTTCGTTTCTTTCTCCTCTTATTTTCCATAAAAACCACCACTAAAGCTTTGATTTCCAATTTTGTTAAAGAACTGTTGTGATTTATTGCTGTGTTGGGTGTAATTCTATAAACCACCATAGTCTTGTTGATTCCCAAAATATCCTCTCTTGTTTCCATAGCTGGTAGCCATTGTCACACTCATTCTTATGGCATTCTCATTCAAAACCATGTCTTACAAGCTTTCTCTCATAACTGATATATCATTGATTCTTGAAGTTTTGTTTACTATAACATAATTGTATTCTTCTTCTAATCCATTTAAGACATTGAGCATCAAATCCTTGCCTGATATAAGGTAGCTTACAGCTCCAAAGGCATCTGTAATCTTTCTTATCTTTTCACAAAACACGGTAATTGAAGAGTTCCCTTTTTTTTCAGTTTGTAGGCTTTTCTTTAATTGCATTAATCTTGCCTTTGATTGACTTGCAAAACTTTTCTCTAAGGAATTTCATACTTCTGCTGAGGTACTGTATTGAGCAACATTCCCTAGATTCCTTCTGCTATCAAGGCTCTAAGCCAACTCAACAAGAGTTGGTCTTTTCTTATCCATATACTGAATCCTGGATTCACACTATATTTTACAAATATTTTTTTTCTGGTTTCTTGGAGTATCCAAGAACTATGCTATCCATTTCATGGCCAATGATGGCAGGTAGGACTTGTGATTTCTAAATCACATAATTTTATCTACTTAGCTTTATTGAAAGAAAGTTGCTAAGCGTATTGCTGAAAATGTTGTTTATACTTGAGCATGAGCCATTTCTATTGTTTGTGTAAGCTACAGTGTTTCACTTCCATATGTTTGCCATTGAGGTGAGTCTTGGTGCTCTAATACCATGGAAGATTAAATAAACAATAAAAAGAGGAAAGCTAAGTTTGACAGCAAGAAAGGTAGAAGGACTCAATTAAAAGCTCTCAGTATTAATTTCTAACTGAGGCATTGCATTCTCATTAGTATTAATACCCTCTCAATACTCTATCAATAATGGTTACCACTTAGTTACATTGAGGAGCTAATTAACACAATAAAGCTAATTAAAGCAGTTAGCAGATATCAGTTTGACATTGTTGATAAACTGTCAAACTGTCTAGGTGACTTCACCTAGTGTGCTTGATGGGCAGTCCTCCTTGACATGTTGCACTAATGCTTTGACATGTTCCATAGGTACCTTGACATGTTGAGGTGATATCTTGATAGTGTAGAAATACTCTTAGTCGTTATTATTTTTAAGATGATTTTGGTCTTATGTTTTTAAAGATGGACGCATGTGAAGTTAGAAAAGTAGAATCGAATTTGAAGGAAACTTTATAAGGTATAAAATTGGGCATTGTGTAGTTCGTACATATATTCGAATCAAAATTAGTTATCAGATTCCAAGTCCACTCCAAGCTGATTCTTCAAACTTTGAATGTGCCTTCAAATGAATCAAATCAGTATCACTATCAAACTCTAAAAGGAAGAGCAACTAGATTTTAGCTGGTGAATGGTTTTCTTCTTCTGCTTCTCTCTCTCTCTCTCTCTCTCTCTCTCTCTCTCTCTCTCTCTCTCTCTCTCTCTCTCCCTCTCTCTCTCTGGCTTTTTAGGGAGTTTTAAGACTGACTTTTCGAAAGTTCTGCTTGACTTTTACTAATTAAAACTACGTTTTCAAGTTGATCTTCAATTTGCGAATTTCTCTTTAATATTTTTATAGTCATACTAAATCTTCCATGGTTGATTTACTTTGAAAACTTTACAAAACATATTCAGTAAAGATTTTTTTTTTCGTTTTCATTTTTTTATCTTACTTATATTCACGTCATAATTATAATCATAATCAATTATTAACATATCATACTTCTACGTATATATCCATAAATTTTAGCTTTTAGTACAATTATTGTTTAATAAAAACTTTACATACTTGGAGACTGTTTAGAAGTCTTTCAAACTGAATATATATACATTTGGATTTTAAGTTTATCTTTGCAGATTTCATACATAAAATTTGACAGGAAAATGTCCTAATTAAATTACGTAAATTAATTAAGACAATCAATTTAGAGATTAAATCAAGTATAGTGCCAGCAATTACTTTGGGAACAGTATGGGAACACACGGCGGAATCAAGAGATAAGGACTTTTGGTCGTTATAAAATTGGACTTTTGATGGATTAGCATTAGCAACCCGTCTTGTACGTAAACTATAGGGCTGAACAAATGACATTGTTATTAGACATATTCAAAATTTTCTAGAAACTTTTTTAGTCCACAAAATAGAACAAGTCTGTTTTTTTTTTTTCTTTAATTTCTTCCCTAAACCCTTTCTTATGACTTTAAATATGACAAAGATACAATTCAAGCAGCCAATATCTTGATATTTTTTTTGAAATAGTGTCACCAACTTGGTTATATAATGTAGAAAAATCAGTAGATGTGTGCTTATGTGATCATGTATAGCAACTTGGGAAATGATTGTACGTCACTTCTCATACTTTTTCTTTTTCTACTAGGAAAGTAAGTCTAATTCTAGAGGACAAGAGCTCAAGATCAAAATAAAAAGAGTTTATGAAAAGAAAAGAATTTAGGGTAAATTAGAAATATTATATTTTATCGTGATCAGAATTTTATGTTTTATATGTAAAAATGATTATTATATTTTTTATATGTAACAATAATTATTTTTATTTAAAAATATTTAAATTAATTTAGAATTACTCGACCATTAATTATTTCAATTAATATTTAATATTATTTATTAAGCTAAATTTATGGCTATTATATTTCAAGAGATGTTTTTGCGAACTATTTCTAGAGGGTCCGTCCGGTCAAAACTCTTATTTTACCTGAATTGTTTGAAGTGAACTACTTGAGTTATGTGTAAGTGAGGCTAGCCTAATCATTTAAATCCTTCTATATTGTATATTTGTTTGCAGCGTAAAATACCAAAAGACCTGAATTTTGTGCCATTAGCAAGTGCCCTAAGCTTAGAAAATGATTTCTGAAGCTCCCAAACTTTAGTAAATTGGCAACATTCATTATGTTATAAGACATCAATTTAATGTTACAAATCACAAATGATTGTGTAATCACTTAAATTTTAATATTTTTTCAAAAAAATATATACGATTGTCATACGAAAATAAAAGATTACGTGTTTTTCATACATTTTTTTTAACATTTAACTAAAGTAAAAAATTAATATAAGTGGATGTTATTACCTCTTTATCAGACCCTCTTTATGTAGTTTTACTTGCGAATGAAACAAAGTTTCAGGGGGATATTTTGTGCATTTAACCCTATTTTAAGAATTGAAATTAGAGTTTATGAATATTTAAGATTTACTTTTTTTTTCCTGTTCTATTAAATATCAATAAAAGTTTTTAATTAATCGTTGAGCGTTGCTTTCCAATCATTCAGCAATCAACAACCGAAAAGAACCTTTCCTTTCACTAAGTTATGCAAAACAGAGTAGGAAACAGAGGTCTGCCTCTGCCTTTCCTTAAACGAATAAATTAATTTTTGTACTTCCCAAAGTTCCCACAAACTCAACATTTTACTGATTGGAATTGGATTTCCACTCAAACTTTGTGACGTTCCACCAGGAAAGAAAAAAAGGAAAAAAAGAAAGAAATATTTAAAAAAAAAAACCATTTTGTTTCTATATTTCCCTCTTTGACCTCCATGTTTATACAACTAATTAAATTAACTTAGGATAAAACACCAAAATCATTAGAATTAGACTACATTAGCCTCATCTAAAATACCAATGAACCAAAGAAAAATCAGCAAACTTCATTGGATTTAGCTTTGTTTGGCTCATCTTCCACAACACAATCAAAGTTGTCAATGATATCATCATCATAATCTCCTCCAGTCAGCTCCTTAGCTCTTTTAGCCTCAAATTCCCAATCTGTTAGACCCAAAACAAACAACATAGTCAGTGCACATGACCCTTGTGCACCCAAAAGCCCTAACCACAGCCCTTCAAAATCGAACCCATAATAGAATCCTAACACCACCGCCACTGGCATCCCCACCATATAAAAACACCCCAAGTTTATATTTGCCCCTATCTTTGGCCTTGCTGTCCCTCTCAACACCCCACACCCCGTCGTCTGTGGGCAGTTCCCCAGCTCACACAGCCCGATTATAGGCAACACTAACGAAGTTAAAGCAATAATCTCCTCGTCTTTTGTAAACATACTGGCCCAAACCTTCCTAACTGTCACTGCAAATGCTAGTGCTGATATACCCAATATGAAGCTCCAACTTAGCCCTACAATGGCTGCTAGCTTTGCCTTTTTGGGCTGATTGGCTCCAATTTCATTCCCTACTCTTGTGGATACACTGAAGCTTAGTGAGGAAGGGAATATATAGATCAATGCTGTTGTTTGGATTAAAATCCCCATTGAAGCAACGGTTGCCTTGGGATTTACTAACAACCCACAAAGCAAAATCATTATTTCGTACCACCACCATTCTAAACAGACAGAAATGCAGCTCGGGATGGCCAAATTCAACAGCCTCTTGTATTCCTTCAAATTCAAGCTTTCCATTGATAACCCTCCCCATGTTTCCTTATGAACACCGAAAAAAATTATGTAGAGAATCAAAGAAGCTACAAGATTAAAATTTGTCCATACCCCACTTAAGGCAACTCCTTTGATTCCTAAATTTAGACATGAAACGAGAAAATAATTGATGGGGATGTGTATCATGATTGATAGAGTGGCGCAAAACGTGAGAGGCAGAGTAATTGATTGACTTCGAAGATAAATACGTAATGGGTGTAAAAGGGATTGGGCTAGAAGGTCAGGAAGAGAGTAAAGTAGATAAGATTGAGCTTCTGTGGCTATGGCTTCATCCTGCCCACAAAGAAGAAGGATTTTCCTCATATTTAGCCATAAAAGAGAAATGGGTATTGATGTAAATATCAGCAAAAGCACTGTCCTCTGTAGAGAGAGACCAAGCAGGGTAAGCCTTTTAGCACCAAAAGCTTGGCCGCAAATGGGTTCCATCCCCATGGCAAGTCCAGAGAGGATGGAGTAGCCGGTGATGTTAGCAAAACCTAGGGCAAGGGAGCCGCCGGCTAAAGCGAGCTCGCCGAGGCGGCCAAGGAAGAGCATGGAGATCAGTGAGCGAGAGTAAAGGAGGAGGCCGGTGAGAATCATGGGGAAAGCGATTTGGGCAATGGAAAGGGATTCATTCAAGGCAAGAGAGAAATGAGTAATATTGTGGGGTAGTTTGAGGGATGTTTGTTTGGTTAGTTTTGATTGTTGTTGGGAGGATGTCGGGGTTTTGGGGATCAGTAGTAATGTGGTGAGCGTGTTGTTGGACTGATTTGGGTGTTTCGCTGAGAGAAGGTCAGAATTATTGGAATTGGAGGAGGTTTCTGAAGAACTTAGCTTACACATTGTGTAATTCTTTTGTGTGATGATTGATGATGTTGATGACCAGAAAAGAAGTTAATGGGAGGTTTTTGGCTAAGGGGATGTTGTTTGTGCCGGGGTTTTTATAGTGAAATTTGAGACGTCTCTGTTTTTTTTGGCTTTTTTTTTAAACAAAACAGGACAGATAAAGGGCAAAACCCATAGAGACAAGAATGGATTTGACCAAAAGAACGGCACTAAACCCCTGACATTTAGTTGTCCTTGAGTCTCAAACTTGTTAAAATCAATTAGTATCTAAGCTTTTGTTTTTAAACACGAATGGTTTTTAATTAAATACATGTTACAATAATTGAGAAACAATCATATGACATACATGTTTATGAGATTAGCATATAAAACTTCTTAAATTCTATCTTTTAAAAATATTTCACCATTTTATTTTCTCTTCATAAACTTATTAAAGAGATGAATTGACGAAAACAAGAGATGGTGAAATGATGATAATCTCTAACAATAATAATATTGTAATTTTTTTACACTAATCTCAAAGGCATTGCAGGTCATGTGTTTGTTTTCATTAGTAATTGTAATAGTAAATTTACTTTGGACAGTTTGTGCTTAAAAACGAAAATTTAAGATACTAAGTGAAGTGCAACTATTTTAAATGGTAGGAGTTAGTGTAATATACCCAAACAAAAACTTAAATGTTTTTTTTTCTTGTATGTTCTCTTCAGCCAAACACTCTTAATCAATATGCTACGGCCAGATAATTCTAAAATTTCTACGCACCAAACTCAAGACAGATCTTAGTAATGCATAGACCAACTGCTTAATTACATAACAATTACAGACAAAACAATAATTAGTTTGTAACTTTTTTGTTGTTGTATTAGAGTCTAAGGACAAATGTCAACCAACACTAAGGACAAAACATTGCTCGGACTACATGTAGACACTAGACATTCCTTCAATAAAACCAAAAGCCCATGAAGCCCATCGATGTTGTCTTGGATAAACAGTAATCTCCCCTCTATTAATCAGTGATTAATAATTTTAATGCCAACCAAAACAATATATGCCCTTCAAAGCTAAACAACTAAGTTCCCATGAGTCTCTTAGGTGTCTTCTAAGGTAACAGTTTCATGTCTCATGGCTCAGTCCAAAGAAGCCAATGTCCCATTAGCCTTTCGGGCATCGCCGAGTGATATTCCGAGCAGCTTTAGACCTTAATTTGTGCTAATTAGTTGCTGTTTGATATGTAGAAAAACGTACGTAGAAATAGAAGGCTAGTTAGAGGCAGAAATATTAGTAGATGGGAATTTAAAAAGTGAAAAACTACACATCGGAAATTCATTTTCTGTAGTTTGATGTAATTGGGAAATGCTAGCTTGTTGCTACAGAGAAAAGCATGCAGGCGGGGCAGTATGATAGGGCGCCCTTTTGAAGCTAAGGGGACTTGTCTTAAACGAGTTCATACTGTTTGATTGTTTTTCCTGTTCAACCCAAAGGGTTAAGACACAATATTGTTTATAAAGGTTAATAAACGGGGTCCAATGTTTTGGACTTGTGAACCGGCCGAGAATCAGATTATCTTTTGTTTCATCTGTTTTTCAATACTCCACCACGTCGTCACTTCAAAATAAAAAAATTTAAGTTTTATCTTTGGAATTTTACCATATATCGAAGTCAGGTATATTATGAGTGTATGATGTAGAAAAAGTCAGATTTTTTTTGAAGAGGAGGAATTTTATACATATATCAAAGTCTAACTTTTTCACTGTTTGGGTTATCTTAATCTTATTAGTCAGTGTTCTAGTATGGAACTAGTGCCAAGTGGATGGCAAAAACATATTTCCACACCCATAAATGGGTTGGTCTTTGTGACAAAATTTGTCTCGTTCCCTTTTTAAAATCCAGAACTCTTGGTGCTATGAAAATTCAATACCCATTAATACTTTTTGTCATTTAATCCATTATAACATAATAAATATAACATTTTTAAATGAAAGTTTTAGTAAAATACTTGAAAATATGATTTTAAAACGTTACCTAGTGTTTTTTTTATCTAGTTTTCAATACTACAGAACCACTAGTATCCACTTATTCAGTGTAAAAATGTTGTTTTTCTTTATAAAAAAATGATAATTTTTAATAACATCATATTAATCATATCTATCGATTTATCTTATCGAAACTAAATATTTTTCCGATTTAAACTATTTTCAAATTCAATGCATTGGTCTAAAAGAACATGTGAAAATGGTCAACCCAAAAGAATACTACTATCGCATGCTTAAAAAATCTATTTCAATATATAAACCAGTTTCCATTAAAAATATCATTTTAATCTGAGCCGAAAAAAAAGTGCATGCATGCATCCTCAAAGTTCAAACACTGAAACACATTTAGTCCCCACCATGTTTGAGATTGTTAGCAAAACTCCATTGTTAAATTTTGTCCATTTTAAGACATTTGGCTTTCGGTGGAACCTTTCGACGTGTTTGCGAAGGTATTTTTTTAAGGTGGAATACCCATTGATGACTAAGAAAAGGCCTTCCCCAAGACACTAGAAAAAGAGAAGATTGAAACAACCTTTTGTGTAGGGCATGTTGCTTAGCGGTTGAATACCTTTGAGGTGAAACTAAAGGTTAGTTTGTAGCTGAATATCTCTGTATACCACATATTTGCTACAAACACACACTCTCTCTCTCTCTCTCTCTCTCTCTCTCTCTCTCTCACACACACACACACACACACACACACACCACACACTGTGGTAGTATTACTGTAGATCTCAACTAAATGCACATATTAATTAAGAGCAATGCTCTAAATAGTACAGAGAAATGATACTCAACTCGCTATGATGTGATAATTGAACATTTATATTTGCTTGTGTGATTTCACACGCTATGCATGACATATTTTTTAAACTCTCCATATAATTTACCGTTCAGATCATAACACATAAAAGATGTCTTTACTTCTATTGTTAGATGAAAGAATGCTATTACCCGATGTCTATTACTACAACAAATTGAAGATGTAGAGGTCAAGACCAATGCTTGAAATCGTGATGTGCATCCTCACTATAATAGTTTGAAACTTTTTTATGGGTTAATTGTAGTGAACCCGACCATTGTGCGATTATATCAGTTGGACTCCTAACCTTTAAAATCTCGTAAAAAATACTTTCACTTTTAATTTTTTTCAACAATGCAATCTATCGTGACTTTCGTCTAAAAACAGATGGAAATGATACCACGTGCCAAAAGCGTGATATCTTTCATGGGTTTTTAGGTAAATTTTTATACATGGACACGTGTCCATAAATTAAAACTTCACTCTCAATCAACTCATTTTCTTTCTCTTCTCTCTCCTCTCTCTCTTCTCTCTGCTACCTCTCTTTCTCTCGAAGAAACGCCATAGCTATGGAAGGAGGATTCATGGGAGAATGTTAGGAATTAAATAATGACAAAACTTACTTGCTTTTCTCTTTCCCCCATTAAAATAGTTTTCGATTCTATCATTTTTCTCCCTCATAAACAACATTCATTTCTTTTTTTTTATTTGTATCTGTGAATGATCTCAAGTTAAAGACGCATAAAATTAAAAATCCAATGGATGAGAAGTCGTAATTCTTAAAACCATAAAAAATGTAAGAAATTTTGGAAACCCAAGAAAGAAGGTTTATTAATAAATAAGATTAAAAGCAGGGGGGTCGTAAGAAGGATGATTTCAATTTTGATTGAGATGATGATGGATTCAGGGGGGCTGAGGGGTTGAGCTTTGTTTTTGGATTGAAGCGGATCTGAAAATGTCTTGTCATGGGGGACTCGAACTCGAAGTGTTTTAATCTGTATTTGGGTCTACATATAGAAGTAGTTCCATTTTACAGAGACAAAAATTTCACGATAAATTGAAAATACCCAACTGAGAGAGAGAGTGAGTGAGAGAGAGAGGGAGGGAGGGAGGGAGGTTTTATTAGAGAGAGAAAGTCAATGGAAAAAGAAGAAGAAGCGAATATTGTTTTGACACAGGAGATGAATTTGTGGTAATTTTTCCTGAGATGTTCATCTGGCGGGAAAGAGAATCTGAGTCACACCAGATCAACCTCTTGAAGAGTGTTTCAAAGTATAGAAGTTGATGATATTCAACTAAAAGCTTCAATTTGAGGAGCCCTTCGTATTTTATGTCGAACAAAACTTTAATCTTCTAAATGATTTTTCTTTTTCTGGGACTGAGAGAAACTAATGTAGTGGAAGTCTCAACAAAACGCTATCAATACCAAAAATTATTGAATCACGCACGATTTCCAGTAATCGATATTCTAAAACCTATTGAATCCTAAGATTACTAGAATTTATGCAACAATTTCGTTGATTCGTAAGAATACCGAAAATTGGAAACAAAATGAGAATGATTTCTCATTAAAAATATAAAAAATATTTAAAACAATCGAATAAGATAAATTTATACTGCTCCAAAAAACCCTAAAAATTAAAGAGATGAAAATTACAAAAAAGGCCTAAAATTATGACCAAAATAAATTTTGTGCCTCCGAAAGTGCTTAAAACACAACTGGGCTCTAATGGGGTAAACCCCATGCAGGTCTCTGAATAATATTCGATTTGACATCTTACGGTCAACGTGGTTTCACCAGAGTCAAAAGTTTCACCCTCCAGAAGTTGACCTACGCGTACTACGATTTATTTATTCTAAAAATTTTAAAGTTGCACCGTCCGCATTAGAAACAAAGCTGAAAGAGGAAGAGAGAACCAGAAAGTAAGAGATAGTAGAGGGTGAAGAAGAAGAAGGGGGACACATGGTAGTGGGGTATTAAATGACTTCATTGCGTGTTAAAAAAGGCATGTGAAGTTCACGTGCAGTCATTCTCACCTATATTTTTAACGAATATGATGGTAGGGAGGTTCGTAAAAAAAAAAAAAGTGAATGAGTAATGCTGTAAGATTTTGAAAGTGGGAGAACAATTTCATATACAGATAGAAGGTTAGGGGATATAGCGTAATTAACTTTTTTTTATTGTTTTTGGCGGCCAACACTTCCACAAAGCCAAAGGCTATCCAAAACACAAATGGGGTGATCGTACCTGTACTTCATTTAATTATTTCACATTTTATTTTATTTTTTAAAAATTACAAGAAATCATTATTCATTGCCTCAAAATAAAATAATATATTGATATTTAAAGCCTATGACAATATATTATAAGAAAAAAAATGTTGAATTTCTGGTAATTGGAGACTATGAAAGTAACATAATTTTTTTACCCGGCAATCATTAACAAAGAATTTAGCTTGCTCAATCAAAAAACGGAAGATTTGAAAACAGGATTAGTAATTAAATTCATTATCTATTGAACTTTTAAGGGAAAATAAATAATTGAAACATGTGAAATGTTATTGACCATCAAGCTACTAAACACGTAAAACGATGTGGGGACTAAGGTTACATGTCTAACTTAAATAGTGTGTTAAAATTTTAGATAATGACTCAACTCAAAAGTTTATTTAAAAATTAATGGTTCTTCTAAGTTTATATCTTAGTCTAATATTTCTATTTAACTGATATAGATTATTTTTTCAATAATCCACGTCACATGTAGACCGGTGTTTTACCTAGTCCTTGTTACGTGGAAATGTAATATATATTAAGTTGTTCTTGACTTTCGCCTAAAGAGACTATGATATCATGTTAAAATCTTAAAAACTAATTCAACTTCAAAACTAACTTAAAAGTTGAACGTTACTCTAAACTTATATTCTAATTTAATATTTCTACTTAACTATGAGATTATTTATTTAATAATATATTATACTATCTGAATTTTAATAATGTTTAGCATTATTCATTATATAAAAAGTTTCCTTTAGAAGGCATGTCTTTGAAAATGTGATGCGCAGCACCGACTAATATATACCCCGACACTCATTGTTTCGCATGCTATAAAATCTTTGACTTACTAGTATATTGATAAAACTCTCATTTACTTTACAAAAGGGTTGACAATAGAGTACACTTTGTTGTTCTTTAGACAAACCGTCCAAAAATAAAAGACACGTGACTAATTTCTTTTATGCTTTATTCTTCTTTTTACCAAGAAATAGCATCTAGCACCTAATATTCTCATTGTTAGCGAGCAAAAAAATATTAGCACTGTGATGCTCCACATATTATATATGTCTCATCTCATTCAAGTAAGTAACAATGAAATACGAATTTAATAGTTGTAAGTTAAACAAATATTTTGGCAAATATAAAATTTAGATTGTGAGATGGAATTTTCGTTCTCACCAACTTAAGTGGAATGCTTGTATTTTTATGGGGTTTAATTAATCAATTTTTGATATTATGTATCTGCCAGTTAGGGTCGTATTAATAATTAGTATATATTCTTGATCTATAATTTAATTAGTCTGAAACTATAGAATTGTTGATTAGAGACGTGAAATTTTTAATATTGTTTATCGATTTATAGATATTAACACTAAGCTTAAAAAAAGATTACCACTAATCAAAAGTAATTAGGTTTTCTCTTCAAGTGTGTTGGGTGAAAACCCAACACGTGTCAAGAAAAGATGAGACGGCCTCATCTACCCTCAGGTAGACTCCACATTAGACGGTCATTAACAATTTACTAAGGATTTAATTATAGGCTCTCCGCCTTAAATTTTTTTGGATAAATTACAGTTTTACCCTTGTAGTTTTGATTAATTTTCATTTTAGACACTCCATTTTAAAAATTAGTAGAATAAACCTTACAATTACATTTTGCATTCACGTTACACCTTCTGTTGCACCTCCGCTCAAAAATATTAACGATCTATCACTAACTGCTGATGTGGCATTACTTGACAAGTGGTTTAACGCCTCATCTCTCTTAGCTGAATCAATTCTACACAATCTCGAATGAAAATCTTATTCCTCATCTCTCTGGCTGAATCGCTTCTTTTACTCGATTTGAACGAAACCAACGATTTCAGAAAATTGGTTTTACACCCTTCGATTTTGAGCCAAGGACCCTAGGAGAACAACCTTCAATTTTGTCGTTTCCACTCCACTGGCTTAAGCCTCTTTAGAAGGAGCGGACGAACGAACGAAAATGAAGAAAACAAGAAGAAGGATGAACGAAAATGAATAAAAAAATCTATTTGAAGGATGCGGGAGAATTGGAATGCTTGGGTCTGGAAAAACCCTTCATTTGAAGGGAGGATGATGGGGTGAGATTATATTTTTTTAGAGAGAGAAATGTGAAAAGCTAAAATAATTTTTAAAAAGAGGCTTCTCTGATGGCATGGACAGGTTTTCTGAGGTTAAAACTCCTATGTATACTAAAGGAAATTGGATATTTCATGCAGTCGGTTCTAGGTCTGACTCTCCAAAGTTTGTGGGGCAAGTAAAATTCCTAGGTAATTCAGGAATGAATGAAGAGGAAGAAAAAAGAAAGGGGGAATTGAGGGTATTTTGGATAATCCCTATAACGTAACTGTTGGATAAATAAAAAAGTTGATGTGGCATTAAATCACTTGCCACATAATGCCACATCAGCAGTTAGTCACATACCGTTAATATTCTTAAGCTGTCGTGCAACAGAAGGTATAACGTGAATGCAAAAAATAACTGTAGGGTTTATTTTGCTAATTTTTAAAATGAAAGGTTTAAAATAAAAATTACCTCAAACTGCAGGAGGTAAAATTATAGTTTACCTAATTTTTAAGTATTGATTCGTCCTTTCAACTAATTGTTCCATGTTCATAGAGCAAAATATTACTTATTAAACAAAAAACCTTTGAAAAAGGTAATTAGATGGACCATGAGTCTAATGACAACTATAATAAAATAAAAACTTGAGTTCGTTACACCCATTTCCTTAGACATTATAAGCAATCCAAAATATATAGTGAAGAATAATATGATAAGTTGTGAAGAAGCAATACTGAGTAATCGAGAGAAGAATAAGAAGAGAGAAGAGAGAAACCGAGAAGAAATAATACTTAAGTATATTTCATTATGCATTCGAAGGCTTGTAAATATACATTACAAGATTGCTAAAGCTATCTAAACTAACTGTCAAGTCTAACACTTATGTTTATTAGCTCATTACACTTGACATCCCCTCAAACTCATGCCAGGACGTAAAAAGCATGAGTTTGATTTTGAGAGCAATAAACCTTGGTGTAGAAAGACGTTTTGTAGAGAGGTCTACTAGCTGGAACTTAGTACCAATGTGATGATTAACAAAGTCCTTTTTGATAACCTTTTGCCTCACAAAATGATAATCTATTTTCACATGCTTTGTTCTACCATGGAAATCAGGATTAGAAGCTATAGAAATAGCTAGGTTGTTATGACACCACAATGTAATAGGATTTTTAAGATATACATAGAGATCACACAATAGCTACCTCAACCATGTGAGTTCACTAGTAGTGTTAGCCAATGTCATTAATGACCTTGCTATTGTTGTTTGCTTATTTGCACTCTAAGAAATAGGATTAGCGCCTAAGAATACCATAATGTTGGTCATCGCGGCACGTGCGCGGCGAAAGCGTGTGGCGTGTGGTTGTTTTAAAAAATAAATTTTAATAAAAATTGAATATTTTAATAAAGTATAATCACACAATGCTACGATAACAATTTTTTTTATTGAAAATTATTTTCAATCAGTCAGGATCCATTATATATTTATATATTAAATTAACAACATACACAGTTAGAAATAATATACCTCTTGCAGTCTAAATCAAGTGTTCTCGCGAAACCAATCGATTCTTCGTTCTCACGAAATCATTCCAACGATCAGCAGACTCCGAGATCCACACCAATATTTTTCAAGTCAATTCTCAACGCACTAGGACGCGTGTGGGCACGTAGAATATAACGACGATACTTTTCTGTCTCTAGATGTACTCAGCACATGAGATCTAGAGATTTTACTGAGAAAAAATTTTGTGAGACGATTCTCTAAAAGAACGTGACGTTGATTCTTTTATAGATTTGATTAACTCTCAATCGTAGAAAAATCACTCCTTGAGAATTGTGTTCTTCTCTCAACTCTTGATTGCTGGACTGATTCTTTGATTTAACTGATTGATTGAACTAATTCATTATCCTAGGTCATCAGAATAATATTTGTATATTTTTCTTGATAATGACGTAAAAGATATTGATGGATAATTAAAAATTAAAACTAATATTTAATTTTAAATTACCCATTACAATGAAACCTAATGTATAATGGTGCACAACTGCAGTACCATGTGACCCTACAGTATTGCACACCTACTACTGTTGTGCCACATGGTACTACAGTAGTCCATGTCAATCTCTACTACACAATGAATGATTGACACATGATAATTATTGCGTATTAAATACTTATTTTCATCAAAATAATTATCTAGATATTTGTTAATTCAAAATTAACATATTTGATTATCTCTAAAAACTAAATTATCTGTTATTTAATAAATATTATATTTATTTTATCCAAATTTTTATCTAATAATAACTTAACTATCTAATTTCATAAATTAGATATTTTGTCTCACTTACCGATATTTAAAAAATAGATAATTATATATATATATATATAAATACTAAAAATTATATTTAGATAAGTATAAATAATTTAATTAATTAATCACATATAATTATCTCATAATTATGTATTTGTCCCAAAATAATTTTTTTTTGTAAGTAAGTCTTATTCCCATGTCTTGAAATATTCACACTCTAGACTGCGTAGTACAGAAGTGACTTGAGGATCATGGAGCTATAATCCTAAGTTTTAATAAACCAGATTATTAATTAAATAATACTATTTATTAATTCCATAAATACTCTACTATAAATATGGAATTGCATTCTTAGAGATTACAAATTATATTTACAGAGTATTCTTATGTAGTCCACTGATATAATCATTTCATTCAGACTGATCTACATATGATCATCGAATTTATTTGTATTAAATTTTTATGATAAACGGCACGTTGATAAATATATTAATTCACATCGGTCGAGTCATATATAATCTCATTATATAAAGCACCTCACTATGATGTCTATCCACATGAATAATTCAGATCTAAATCACATACATTCATAATACTTAGTGAACCGTACTAGCAATCATTCATTAAAGATTTCATATTTTAATATGTTGTGGATAATTTTATTCATTATATATGATCTTAATCCTCTCGTACTAATACAAGATCATAGTCTTATTAATGAGTATGAAATTTTTAGATATTTATATAAAGTATTCAACACTAATTTGATAGAAAAATTGTAAGAAAAAATGTAACCATTTTTAAATTTCATATCAAAATGTCAATACACATGTTTTGTAGGCATAACCCCAACAATCTCCCACTTACCCTAAAGTAAACGTGACATTTCTCTCAATTTCATGTTTCTCACATGACTGTAAAACGACTTGCAGAAAGTGTCTTGGTAAATGGGTCAGTCAGGTTTTGATTCAACGTTATCTTCGTAACCATTAGTTCACCTCGGTGTATGACCGAAACATCGACTTTCGACTATCCCTATCTGATTCATAATCAGTATATCCAGTGCGGTTCAGGTCTCCACCTGAATAAACAAGCATATAGTTTCTTGTTCTCCTAAGATACTTAAGAGTTTGCTTAACTGCAATCTAGTGTTTCAAACTTAGATTTGATTGATAACGACTGACAATTGCCATTGCATAACAAATGTTCATCTTCCAACTACTGAAGCATAGGGAACCTTTCTCATATCCTCTTTCTCCTAAGGTGTCTTAGGACATCGTTTATCAGTAGAAATTGAAGGTGGTCTAATCTCATCAGCTGCTAATTCCTCGAGAACTACTTTGCTACGAGGTTTGTAATTTGGCATATAGTTATGCTCAAGGAAGGTTGCATTTGTCGACACAAACACCTTTTGATCCTTATGAGTATAAAAGTACCCACCTCCAGTCTCTGGAGTATAGCCTACGAAACCTTAGACCTTGAGTCTAACTTTCTGATCTTGGGTCTAAGAACGTGAGATGGACACCCCCATATACGGTGATGCAACTAGATTTGGATCCATTCCACGACTCTAAAGACGTCTTGTTTACAGACTTAGAGGAAACTACATTTAAAATGTAAGTTTTCATGTCTAGTGCATATCCCCAAAATGTATGTGACAGTGCTGAATAGCTTAATATCGACCTAACCATATCCAATAAGATTCTGTTTCTCCTATCAACAACACCATTTTTCCATGGTGTTCCAGGTTCTGTGAGGTGGGATATGATTCCACACTCCAACAAATAATCCTTGAATTCTAAATTCAAGTATTCACCACATCGATCGGATCGAAGGGTTTTCAATGAATTACCTAATTCATTTTCAGCTTTAGTTTTGAAGTCTTTAAACTTTCCGAAAGTTTCAGACTTTCTTTGCATTATTTCGATAAGTATAACCATATCTTGAGTAATCATCAATAAAAGTTACAAAATATTCATACCACCTCTAGCTTGTACAACGATCGGTCTACAGAAATTACTATGTACTAGCTCATGTGGTTCTTTGGCTCGTTAGCCCTTTTCTGTTAAAGGTCTCTTTGTCATTTTACCCTCTAGATAGGACTCATAAACAAGAAGAGTTCTAACTTTTAGTTCTATCAAAGCACCATGCTTTGTTAACTTGTTTAACCTATTTAGATTAACATGTCCCAACCTAAGATGTTAAAGATATGTGTTATCATCATCGTGAGAATCTCTTTGTCGTTTGTTACTTTTAAGTTTAGCTACTTTTAATAATTCAAAATTATTTAACGCTCATTCAGTCAGTTTTAGTAAATACAGTCTGTTTATAACTTTTTCATGATAAATATCGAATTCATTCTTAGAAATCATAAACTCTTTATTAGTAAAAGAAATTTCAAATAATTTTTCTTGCAAAAATGAAGGTGAAATCAAATTTCACAAAAATCCAAGAATATAATAAACATAATTTAAAACCAAATAATTATATCCAAAAAGTAAACGGACTGTCCATAACGCTTGAGCTGACTTGAGCGTACCACTGCAAACTCTCAAAATGACATCGCCATCAGCCAGCTCTTTTGATGAATCAAGCATCTACAAAGAAAAACATACATGGTTAGTGGCTCCTGAATCAAGTATCCAGGATGACAAATCATATTTCACTAAACAAGCTTCAAGTACAAGTAAATCATATTTACCTTTATTTTTCAGTTCGGAGAAATACTTGTTAGAGTTTCTCTTCCAATGACTTTCAACCCCACAGTGGAAACATTTTTCTTTGGCTTTTGGTGATGTATTAGCTTTCTTCCCTTTCTTGTTCTTATTTTTTCCCTTTCCATTGATCTTCTTACTCTTATTACTTTTAACAGTGGAAGAAGGCTTTCTTCCCTTTCTTGCTGCTTATTTTGAGAGTTTATAGACTTTTCTTCTGATTTAAGAAGAACATGAAACTCTTTTAGATTCATAGGTTTTTCTATGACTCTCACTATAGTTCTAAGAGTATTGTATTCTACAGGAAGACCATTAATGGTGTTGATAAGGATGTCTTCATCGGTTCACTAAGACAACAGCAAGTTTGTCTTTCATCTTTTTCATTTTGAATATGTATGAGTCAATGTCTTCATTACTTTTCTTTTCAATAGTCTGTAAACCAGACTTAAGTTGTAGGATATTTCATCTTGAGATGGACGCAAATCTTCTCTCTATGGCACACCAAATTTTCATTAATATGTTGCTGCCTACTACATAGGATAAGGCCACCTGAGATAGTGTTGCATTTATTAGGGTCATCAGGGCCTAATCTTGAGTTGTGTGTTGATCAAATCTTAGATTTTATTATTTTCTCATCTTTGTGATTGGTGATGAATGGCAGGTTAGGCTTCCATAAACAAAACCAAACACAGTTTCCCATCGGAATTTATGTTATTTGGTATTTCCAGAGTACAAAGTTGGATGAATCTAATTTGATAAAAAATCTACATATATTGGATAGGAGAAAGATCGGAGAATGGATATCAATTCTTAAATCTTTGTTTGCTGCAATTGGAAAGACGTTTGTCTTGTCCTGGTTCAACTATGATACCATGAATAATAATATGGTTAGTTTTGAAGAAGCAAGAAGAGAGAAGAGAGAGAGAGAGAAGAGAGAGAGAAGAGAGAAACCAAGAAGGAAGAATACTTTGCCATATTTCATTATGCATTCGCAGGCTTATATATACATTGCAAGATAGTTAAAGCCATCGAAACTAATTGTCAGGAGAGTTAGTAAACTAATTGTCAGGAGAGTTAGTAAACTAATTGTCATTGACCTCTAACACGGTTTATTGTACTAGCTCATTACACTTAACATATAGAACTTGCTTATTATAAGCTTAATGAAGAATTTATGAATCATTAATTTAGCTCATAACTGATACTATTGGTAGATCCAAAATCTAGGATAATCATCTTACTGTAAAAAAATATTAAATTTAGTCTAATTGGTGTGTCAATAACTACATGTATGTTGAAGTGCTTGAAACTTTTTCTAATTAAGATGATAACGACTATGTGACGTATGGCAATCTTTGACAATAATTTAATAATATATCATGCATGACGAGAGTAAGATTTAATTTTACTTTTGA
The DNA here is from genome assembly GCA_003255025.1 of Datisca glomerata. NCBI lineage: Eukaryota > Viridiplantae > Streptophyta > Magnoliopsida > Cucurbitales > Datiscaceae > Datisca > Datisca glomerata. The sequence continues at coordinate 1,496,650 of QANY01008646.1, forward strand.
CTCTTCGATATATTCTCTCTATATTTGTTTCCTTCGATATTTTTTTTACCTTTTCATCGTTAAAGTTCAGTTAATTGTATGCTCCTTTGTTGTGTATGCATTGTCTTCTTCACCAAAAGCCACTTCTAATTGATTGGTAGCTTGGGGACAATTTGGATGAAAACTTCTTTACATCTTTATTCTGCCAGCAACAAAAACCATTCCAAACGAAAATGTGTTTAAATAAACAATCCTCTAAAAAGGAATTATGTTGTGGGGCCAAACCATGAGGATGGTTAGCATTGCAATTTAAGTGATTAGAAAACCTAAAGTTATGATAGTGTGATTACAAAGATAATGTTTGGCTTAGGGTTTTAGTGTGACAGAATGGTATGAGAGGACATTGTGTGTATTAAGGTTTTGATTTTGTGTGAGAGCGATACTGCTGAAATATGTAATTCGTTCTTTAATATTGGATCTGTCATGGAGGTAAGAAAATAGGCCAGACCATGTAAAAACTTGTATTTCAAACTTTTTCCTGCCGTATTCCTTCATAACAATTGGTATCAAAGTGATTTGGTGATTATTTAGACTCGTCTCTTTATTTCATTCCTTTATTTCTTTAACCGTCTGAAACTTTGAGTTTAGATTAGTAATTGTTACGTTTTGGTGGTAAGTTTGATTCTTGGATTTTGTAAAAAAGGTTGAGATTGCAAAAAATGTAAAATATGTGGACTACCAAGTTTAAGGTTTGAAGTTATTCAATGGAAAAAATCATTTTATTATATAATAGAGTACGTACAAAGATGTTCTTGTGCATCATGGATTGTTTAGAAACTAATGAGAAAGTTAAAGAAACTAACTATTATGTCCAATGATGATTAGGAAGAGCTTGAGATAAAAGTCGTGAGACTATTAGATTATGTCTAGCACCAGAAATCAAGTACATTGTGCTAATCAAACTTCACCATAGGCTTTTCGAAAAAACCTAGAGATGATATATATGTTCAAGTAGCTCAAATATCAGTTATATTTGAAGAGAGAATTATATGAACTGCATATGGAGGAAGTAATTGAAGTTAAAGATCATTTGAATAATTTTAACACATTGACCACACAGTTGGATAATATTGATGCTAAGATTGATGAAAAAGATCAAGAATTGTTGTTGTTGACCTTACTTCCACCTTCATATGACAATATAGAGAAGATGTTATTGGTTGGAGAAGACACTCTCAAGGTGAGGAAGTAACTGTAGTGTTGTTAGGGACAGAAAAGTTCAAACAACTAGTGGTTAAGGCTGAAAATATGCATTAATAGTAAGATCTGATTTGAGTCGATGTAGGAGTAGGTCGCGAGATAATTTTAGAAAGATATCAAGATCAGCTTCATGACCGAGAGATATGAGTAATATTGAGGGTTATTATTGTCATGAAAAAAAGACACTTCCAATATCAGTGCAGGAAGATGATAGCAGACATATAAAAGTACAAGAGGTGTTCTCTAGAGAAGCCTACATGCAGCTATGATCGAAAGCTGAGTTTGAAGGTAACAATGAGGTCATTTCTGTAACTCAATGTAAGGATTCTACTGAAGATTGACAGATTTTAGATTTTACATTCTCCCCACGTGTTGGAATAGAGATTGGTTTGATACATATGCGATCAGTGGTGAAAGAACTATTGTATTGGCTAATGATAAGGAATGTAAAATTGAAGTGAAATGAACAATGAAAGTAAATTGTTTTTATGGAAATGTATAGACATTTGATGATATAAGGCATGTGTTAGAGCTGAAAAGAAATTTTATTTCTTTAAGAAGACTTGATTTGGGTTATGGGTATTCGACAAAAGGTGGAACAATGAAACTTACCAGATGTGCACCAGTGATAATGAAAGAGAACAAAAGTTTCATATACTTGTAAAGTTTAATGGTAACATTGTTCAATTGGAGAAGATGAACGACGAGTACAACCAGTCTAGAACAAGATTACATTTGAAGATAATGTTCATATTGGTGTAGGTTTAGCTATGAAGCAAGTGCACATTATGCTCAAGGCATCCTGGTAGGGTGATTCTCGCTCATGGATTTGAAATGTGGGACCTACCCATGAGGATGGTTAGTATTATAATTTCAATGATTAAGAAACTTAGGATTATGAGAGTATGACCTAAAAGTAATGTTTGGCTTAGAGTTTTAGTGTGACAGAATGATGTGAGAGGACATTGGTTATATTGAGGTTTTGGGTTCGTGTGAGAGAGATGTTGAAGTGTGTAATTTATCCTTTAATAGTGGAACTGTCGTGGACGTAGGCAAATTAGCCAAATTATGTAAGAACTTACTTATGTTTGGTCTTGTATTTTCTTTTGGCTAAAATATAAAACATAGCACTGTAGTTTGCTTAAAATGAAAAATATACCCTTAATTTTTATATTTTCTATACTCTTGTAGTTTGAGAAACTATAAAACAAACTTTTCTATTACATAAAATTGTTAAAGCTAACGGTCAGTTAAACGCCGTTAAAACTTCATCCACTTTCCCATCATTTTGACCCCCTCTTCATTCCCTCCATTTTTGGGCTTCCTTACTCGAAACTGAATATTGTCATCTTCTTTAATGGAAACTAAATATTGCCTTTTAGTTGAGGTAGTAAAGAAATTTAGGAAATGATGTCTAAAAATGGAGGAAATTTATATATAAGGTGTAAAACGGAGGAAAACTATTTGATGAAGCCAAAAAATGGAGGAAATATGAAGAAGAAAGAGTCAAAATGATAGGAAGATGATGGAATTTTGAAGGAGTTTAACTGTCGTTAGTTTTAATAATTTTGCATAATAGAATGGTGTGTTTTATAGTTTCTCAAACTGCAAGGGGTATAAAATTATAAAAAAGAGGGTAAAATATAGTTTTACCCCCTACAGTTTAGTGTTATTTTAATTTAGGCTCTACACTTTAAAATTTGTAAAGTAAACTCTACAGTTACATTTTACATTCATGTTAGACCTTCCGTAAACCCTCCGTTTAAAAATATTAACAATCCTTCACGAAAATCCTATGTGGCAAATTTGTAACGTCACATCACTTGATTTTTTACCTCAACAGCCACGACATTCTAAAACCCCCATTGTTTTTCCTTTCTTCTTCCTTCTTCCCCCTCTTCACGAATGCTCATTGTTGCAGACTTTCAAGTACAACATATTCCACGATTTTCTTCTCTCATTTTCTTCCTTCTTCCCCCAATTATTTGCTTTCCCCTACTCCGTTCGTATCCACAAGTAAATTAAGTTTGCTACCTTTTGAAGGAAAATATTTGTTTTTTTTCTTTTTCTTTAATTCTTCCTTAATGAGAATTATACATTAATGAAATTTCATAATTCAAAGGTGATGTGGTTTTTCTTTTGCATACCCCAAAGCAGAACTTTTATTCCATAATTCAGAGGTGATTTATGGTTATTATTGGGCAATTTGTGATGTGGGCTTTCTTTCTCTAGGCCATTTTCGGTCTTCTTGGGTTTAATCTGAAATGAGTTTTCTTCCTTTTGGTCATTGAGGCTTGATTTGGTGGAGATGAAATCAAATTCATATGATTTTGGGTATTTTGGGGTTTAATTTCACGTGGGTTACTTTGGATCTTGATGGGTACGCAAACAACAACAACAACAACAAAATTTACAAGAATTGAAGGGTTAGGGGCCAAATGGCCTTTACCAAAAGCGAAGAGTAAGGGCTTGAAACTGTCGAGCCAAGTAAGGAAAAAAGCTGTGGTGCCTCTGACATGAACAAAGGAAAGAGTAAAGTCTACAACAATGGCCAAAATTGCCGAGCCAAGCAAGGAAAAAAGTTGTGGTGCCTCTGACATGAACAGAGGAAAGAGTAAAGTCTACAACAATGGCCATTCATAATTAGGGTTTTATTGAGGGGGAAGAAGGAAGACGGAGGAAAAGACGGGGGGAGTAATTAAGGGTATTTTGGGGATTTAATCTCACGTGACAGCTAGGTAAATTAAAAAACTGATGTGGCGTTAAACTACTTTCTATGTAATGCAACGCAGGGAGACCGTGACAGATTGTTGTTATTTTTAAGCGGAAGTGCTAAGGAAGGTATAACGTGAATGCAAAATATAACTGTAGGATCTACTTTACAAATTTTTAAAGTGTATGCTCTAAAATGAAAAATATTTTAAACTATAAGGGGTAAAACTATAGTTTACTCCAAAAAGAATAGGAATGTAGTTTACATTTCAAGCAAACTGCAAGGATATGTTTTGAATTTTAGCCTTTTCATTTATGTTGTATTCCACCACAACAAAACATATATAATTAATATGCGTGAAGTTTTGGTAGAAAAATAAAAAATAGCACAAAATATTACATCTTAGAATGAATGAAGAGTAGGAACATTTAATTTGACCAAATTAGAAGTTTAGGAACATCATGTTTGTAACGCGTCGATCCACGTGAGCGTGACCATAATTTCTCAATTTTAAGATTCTCAATTCAAAATAAACCCTAAATTATTAAATTCTTAAATTAAAAACTCTAATTTTATCTAAGTAAAAAATTCTTATCATGAAATAGTAGAAGCGATAAAACAAAGCATAAATACTTAATTAATAAGTCTCGATCAAAACTATTTTATTCCTTTAAAGTCAACTTGTACGAGCCATAAATCGTGAAAAACTTAACAAACCATTGTTCGTAGAAATGCATAAAATGATAAGCTAATTAAACAATTGAGTTTAACAAAACTTATCCAAAATACTATAGATTTTCATAAACTAAAAATTTTAAATCCTTCAACTAGTTCAATTGGCTATGACAGCCTGTCACTCATGCTACTATCACCTCCTTCATTATAAACAATTGTGGGGAGTGAGTACTGGGCAGTACTCAGTAAATAAACTTATATAATAACATGCATCAATGTGTCATAAATACAATCAAAATATAACGTAATATAAATCAACATATATCATAAAGGAAGTAATGTAACGTACTTAGTCGTGCTTTGACTCAACATAGAACGTAGTTAACACGTCTCGCATACATAATTATATTACATGCTTAATCATATTTTGTCTTTACATATTTAGTAGTTAGCAACATAACTAGAACTGTTCACACCCGAACTGAAACATACAATAACGAATTTGGTGACGGGACAGATGGCACACACTAGGTGATAAAAATAGATGGCACTCATGGGTGATGAAAAAATTTAAACAGATGATACACAATGAGTGACAGGAAACATGAATATATGACACCCAAATACATGAAGAAAACAAAAATAGATGACACCCGATTTATATAACTGAAGATAATGTGAAACAGTTTGAATTCTTGTTAACTAAGTGACGTGCTTAATGTTATATCATGCTTACTTACTACTTGACTTAATTTAGCTTCTTTATTCACAATATCCTATGCATGAAAACAATTAAACAAACGGCCTAATCAGACATCATATAGTAATTAATATAACAATATAACAATACAAAAAGATAACTATACACGTGATTGTAAGTGTAGATATGCTAGGAAACATAATTCAACATGATTAAACACAAATACATGTCACCTTCATAATATATAAGTATCACATCATCAGATAAGTTCACATATATGGACTTATGAACGAACTAAACAATTATAATCTTAAATTCAATGATGAAAAGTCACTAGACTATTCAATAATTTTTATTAATAAATATGCTATGAAAAAGAGAGAAATAGATATTTCATTAAAACAATGATTATGGTCAGATCAAGGCTGGAAAAATAGGGAGTCAACTGGACGGAATCTGGTCAGTGTGTGTGTATATATATATAGTTTTTATCACCTCCGGACGTCCGAATTTTAGTAAAATATGGACCTTAGCTTGCGAGCATTGAATAATCATCCATTTCGCACTATTTCTTTTAACTTTTTGAAATATGAATTGGCAATTAATAGGGCCGACTCACAACTCTTGTCACAAACATTTTCACCATTTCAGAATCACCATTTGATTTTAACACTGTCTTCGTGTCAATTGATAGAATAAAAAAGTATTGCATCACATAGAGATGCCAATCATTTATTGACGGTGGATTGGGTAAAAGGACATTATCCCTTGTCATTCGGCTTTATACCATAAATTGGGTAAAAGGACGCTTCCCTGCATGGTGATAGAGGTAAGGTCAGTATTTTACTAAAATCCAGACGTCCAGAGGAGATAAAAACTCTATATATATGTATGGATATTTTCGCACACACCCGCGTGCACACGCACGCGCGCCCACATTCCTCCCCCCACACACCTACTCACACAATTTACATACATATACACACATGTATGTGTACTTATCTACCTACACATGCACACACATGCGCGCACATATACACATATATAATATTTATATACATACATAGGCATGTGTGTATTAGTGTATGAGGTTGACACAGACAAGTATATATACATGTGTTATCTACATATACATATATGTATATATTTGTGTATGTCTATATATATATATATATATATATATATATATATATATATATGTCACNGTCAGTCTGCCTTACATTAAGGGATTTGATAAAAAGAATATCTCAACAAAAGCACGATTGCTTCAAATGAATTATGAAATGTCTGAGTTCTGTAAGAAAGAAATTACATAACTACTTAATAAAAATATTATTAAAAGGAGCAAATATCATTGGTCCTGCTCGATCTTTTGTATCCAAAAGATCAATGAAATTGATTACAAGCCCCTTAACAATATTTTAGAATGGATAAAATATCCATTGTGGGGAGTGATTTCAAGATTTATATAAAATATTATTAATCGAATAAATAATAAATTTCAAGATAATCTATTAAATCAGAATTTTTTTAAAATTAATTGCAAATCTGCAAAATATGTTTTGAGATTGCTTCCAAACATAATTTTGCCAGGTAACAGTCTATTTTTAGCATTTTTTCTAATATTAAATTTATTCAAGATATTAATAAATCAATTTCTGACTTCTTTACTAGTTAATTTATGCAGAAAATTATTTCAAGATTCTGTCATGATAGAATTTGAAGATCACCTACTGGAATATGTAAAGGTAAAACCCAAAATACTCAATCAAAATTTATATAAAATAAAAAAATCCAATGGCAGGGCAGCTGCCTTTTGCTCAAAATTCTCATTCATTGATTATGGTCATAATGGATTTAAATATCCAAGAAATGCATGGATTGATGAATTTGATAAAATTTTAAAAGAAGTTGAGTTGAAGCATGACTTCAGCGCAACCTTAATTCAATGGTATGAAAATGATGGAAAAATAGATTTTCATAAAGACAATGAAATCTGTTATGATGACAGAAAAATTTTAACTGTGAACCTTTTGGGACAAGTAATTTTTAAAATTAAATTTTTAGATAAAACAATTAAAGAATTTTTTATACTAGAAGGAACTTTCTTCGACATGCCTGACGGTTTTCAAAAATGTCATAGGTATGCTATGGAATGCTTAACTAAAAGAATCAGTATCACTTTCAGAAATCATGTGAGAATGATGAATGGTTCAAATATAGAAGAGTCATCGACTCCAAATTGACCCATAAGGTCCAAATTAAATAGGAGTATTCTACTCCTAACCAAACCCAATTAACAATACTTGGGTCCATTAGAGACTAATCCATAAATATCAACCCAATAAAAAATTCTGAGGAAAAAATCATTTATCATTCTTTTTATATCCTCATAATCATAACTATGCAGGATTAGAAAGCCCATACTTCAAGTTTTAAGAAATATTTTAAATAAAAAATAATATAATTATTTTGACTATATTGATGTTTGGGACATGATTTTTCTGCATCAAAATAGTGATTTTTCTCATTCATGGTTTATAAATTTTGGCAAAATTTTCAAAATTAAATTTTCAAAAGGATTCTTAAGATGGTGGTCCATCAATGGTCTCCCGTCTTAGAGTTATTTCCAATTGATTCATAATAAAGTTTCAATTTATTTTTAAAGTTATACAAACCCACACCAATTGAGGCTTCTTTTCCCCAATTACTTTACTTTTTAAATAAATACAAAATACCCTGGATCCTAAAATGACAGTATTCAATTGAAAATGAAATCATCACTAGACAATATTATGTTAAATGATGAGATATATTTAATACCCAGAAAAGTACTGCCTCCATTCACCATGAATTCACAAATCTCCACCCTCAGTTAAATTTGACAAAGACTTTCCCTCAGGCCACATTAAAATTAATGAGCCTATTAACTAAAATCCACAAGCCAAATCATCCAATTCAAAATCATCCAAAGAATCCAAATCCCGAGTCAAAACCCTCTTCAAAAAGAAAATCGAATACCATAAAATCAAAATCCAAATTGAAGCAAGAACTAACCCAAAAAATGCTTCTCCACCTATAAGACAATGAGCACTCTGACTCTGAGTCATCAATAGAATCAAGTTATTCAATTACACCAAATATCCAGAAACCTCAATCATCTAAAAAACTACTTGTTAGCAGTTGAAATGTAAAAATAAACTAAAGAGTCGCAATGGGCCTATGACGCATTTCAAGACTTTCATGATCTATTTGATGACATTAATCTCAGTGATGGTGAATAAAGAAAAATAATTTACCTTTGACAAAATGCCAATGTTGAAATAATCAAGAAATCAAAAATCAAGTAATTTTGAAGATATATCTAGATGGCTCTCTAGCACAATGCAGACAGTCATGATATCCATCAAGATGAACAATAATGACTTCTTCAATAATCAAAGCACAAACATCAAAGATAGCAATTATCAAGGAATGACAACAATAACTCCAATACACAGTAATAGTCACAATGATTTTCCAAGACAACAATCATGACTATAACAATAATGAAAACGCAAAGTCCAAGATAACAATTATCGATGAACTTTATATTTTGTTTTCTTCTGTAATTATTGTATTGGTTGTCTAATAATTAAGCCAACTATTTGTCCTTTTCCTTTAATCAGTCAAAAGTAAAAATGTAAAATATTTTTACTTTTGTAGAAAAGAATAGTACAAGTAAGTGATGGGTTCCCGGTGAACTCTACTTTCCTTACTTATAAATAGGCTTTCGTCTCCCATTTGTTTCCCATGACTAATTATCACTCTTAACAATTTTGAGAGAAACTTGTTTTGAAAACAAAACATTCTTCCTCCTCCTCTTTTGTAATCTTTTCTTCTTTCTTCTCAACATTAATTAGTGAGATAAAGAACTAATTAGTCATTATCAATTAATTTTTCTCAATACTTGTAAGATTTAATCTTACTTTTGAATAACAATTTTACAGTTTGTGTTGTTTAAATTCTTGCATCTCTAATACCAGTCTTTAAATACATAAAATATACACAATTTCACATCTTTTGGTATCAAGCCAAACTTCGTATGGTATTTTACTATTCTTAATTAATCTACATAATTAGTATTCTTCACCGCCTTTATGACTGGTTCTTGTTACTATTGTTGCTTAATTTCTTATTTAAATAATTATTTTTATTTAATCTCACTCGCTCCTGAAGTATGGTGAATAATTATTGTGCATAATTAAGATTTTACATTCTCCATACATGCATATGAAAAGATGAATGTAGAAAGTAAATTTTAATTTGATCCAGAGAAATTCATTGAAGTGGGACACTTAAATTGACTAGAAGTAGAAAAGAAAATATATACAACGTTTATATATAATGTTTGTTTATTATTCTCATATTACTCTTAATTAAAATTACATAACTTATTTTTCGAGTGCAACAAGTGTTGTAACTAGTCCTTATATATGATAATTGTTTACTATGAAATAAAATATATATGTATATACATACACACATGCATGCATATATGCACTATTTTTTTATTATTAAACCTATTTATTCTTGATTGAAAGTAAGATTGAAACTTATAGGTATTGAAGAAATCAACTCTTCTCCCCTTTCCCTCTACGACTACCCTATCCTCAGGATTTATGTATCTAAGATGACTTATTAGGGTGTCTGAAGAAAACCAAATAGAAACTGATACGTCAGATTCACATATTAGATAATCAAATATTGCAGAGAAATAATCAAGTATAAAAATAACCAGCCACTTGGGCGGATAGTGAGATTAAATAAAAGTAATAATTCAAGTAGACTATTAAGAAATAGTAAAATACTCTAGCATGATTGGCTCTGATATCAAAAGAGGCAGAATTGCGTATAATTTAAAAGTATTAAAGATTGGGTATGAGATGCACAAATTTAAAAAAATTGCACATAATTTAAAGGTATTAAAAACCGGGAGCACTAATTAATCAATATTAATTAAGGCTGAATTGAAAACATATACACATTCTTAGGTCATTTTTAGTTCATGCTATTTCCCAAGAGCATATATTTTTTCAATTGATTTTACATGATGCTGAGACTTGAAGGAAGTAACAGACAATGTTGATTTGTAAATTTCTTTACTTGAGAATTTGGGTAGATTCAATACCTTATTATCTACCTGATGATTTGCTAATTATTCAAAATGTTCCTCTTTAATTATGTCTGGTATTGTATTTATTGTAGACATATTGCTATAAGAAAAATTATTTCTAAATAATCTACTCATTGCATAAAATAACTAAATTATTCTTATGATTAAAAATTCTATCATGTATTTTGATTTTTAAAACTGTAATGACTTCTACAACCTCCTATGAAGTCGACTCTTCTCCTCCTCTACAACTACCATACCCTCAGGATTACGTATCTAAGAGGTCTTATTAGGGTGTCTAAAGTAAACTAAATGATACGTCAAATTCACATATTAGATAATCAAAGATTACAAAAAAATAATCAAGCGTAAAAATAACCAGCCACTTGGGCGGAGAGTAAGATTAAATAATTCAAGTAAGCAATTAAGAAGCAATAGTAACAAGAACCAGCCATAAAGGCAATGAAGAACAATAACTAAGCACACTATTAAGAAATAGTAAAATACCCTATCATGTTTGGCTCTGAAACCAAAAGATGCGGAATTGCATATAATTTAAAAGTATTAAAGACTGGGTATTAGATGTACAAATTTAAAAACACAATAAAATTGTGTATTATTGATTGAAAGTAAGATTGAAACTTACATGTATTGAAGAAAATTAATTGGCAACAATTAATTAGTACTCCTGCTCACTAATTAATGTTGAGAAAAAGAAGAGAATGATTACAAAAGAGGAGGAAGAGGAATGCTTTATTTTCAAAACAAGTTTCTCTCAAAATTGTTAAGAGTGAAAACCAGTTCTGAGAAACAAACGAGAGAAGACAGCCTATTTATAGGTAAGAAAAGTGGAGTTCACCGGGAACCCGTCACTTACATGCACTATTCTTTTCTACAAAAGTAAAAACATTTTACATTCCTACTTTTGACTAAATAAAGTAAAATGACAAATAGTTGCCTTAAATATTAGACAACCAGTACACTATTACAGGAAAAGTAAAAAATAAAAAGATTCCTCGATAATTATTATCTTGGATTATGTGCATTGGTTGTTGTTTTATTTCGGTAGAACCACTGTTGTTGTTCCTTTAATGCCTTCATTATTGCTAACTTGAAAATCGTTGTGACTGTTGAAGTCTTTATTGCTATTGATAATTGCTATCTTGGACTTTTGTGCTTCGAGTATTCGTTGTATATCACCATAGTCGTTGCATTGTGGTGGAGGTTCATCATGATATATCTCCTAATTACATGATTTCTTTATTTCTTTATTTTAACATTGGCATTTTTCCAAAGGTAAAATCTTTTATTGATTCATTGATTGATTTGAATTTATTCATCATCACTTTGATTGATATTGTCAGATGGGTCTCGTGAGTTCTGAAATGCGTTATAGACTCATTGTGATAGGACGTGACCCTTTAATCTATTTGTATCCGTCAATTGCTGGGAGAAAGACTTGGATGATTGGCCTTTCTAGATTTTTAGTTTAATTGGGTGATTTGAAATAATGGATGATTCAGAGTCAGAATTGTTATTGTTTTCTAGGAAGAGAAGCATTTTCTAGATTAATTATTGCTTCAATTTGGGTTTTGGCTTTATGGCATTTGATTTACCCTTGGATTCAGATTTGGATTATTTGGATGAATTCGGACTTGATGGTTTTATTTGTGGAGTTAGGTCAGTGGGCTCATTAATTTTTAATGGAGCATGAGAGAAAAGATTGGCTAATTTTGACTGAGGGTGAATATTTGCAAATTCACGGTTAATTGAAGTAATTATTTTTTGGGTATTGAATTTGTCTCCCCATTTAATATAGCATTGTCTAGTGAGGATTTCTTTTTCAATTGAGTATTGCAATTTTAAAATCTAGGGTATTTTATATTTATTTAAAAACTAAAGTATTTAGAGAAATGAGACATTAATTGGTGAAGACTTGTAAATTTTTAAGAAGTAATTGAAACTTTGTTATAAATCAATTGGGAAAAGTTCTAAGACAGGACCATGAATGGGCAACTATCTTAAGAACCAATTTGGAAAACTAATTTTGAAATTCTTGTCAAAATTTAAAACCCATAAATGAGAAAAATCACTATTTTGATGCAGGAAAATCATGTGTCAAGCATCAATATAGTCAAAATAATTATATTATTTTCTATTTAAAATATTTTTGAAACTTGAAGGATGGGCTTTCCAATCCTCCATAGTTATGATTTTGAGGATATAGTAGACATGGTAAATGATTCTTTCCTCAGATTTTTTTATTGAGTTGATATTGATGGATTTTGTTTTTAAGAGAATGTCTCTATAGAAACTGAGATTTTCGTCTCTATGGCCAGGGACAAAGTGAAATTCTGGAGGAAACTGAACTTTTGCTATTTCAGCAGGTTCTTTCAAATGAGCGAATGAGAGCTCAATATGATTTTTTTACTAGGAGTCTTTCTAAATAAGGAGATGATTTTGTGAATTTTGTGATTGGTTAATTGAATGATTGGACATTAAAAGGTCTGGTAATTGTGAATGGTTCAAATTAGTTGACATCTGATTGATAATTGGGTCTGATTGCCCTAAGTATTATTAATTGAGCTCAATTAACAGTAGAAGACTCCTCTTTAGTAGGCCTTAAGGGCCAATTGTAGAGTCAATGACTCTTCTATAATTGAACCATTTATCATTTTCACATGATTTCTATTAGTTAAAGATTCTACAACATGCATATGACCCTTTTGAAATCCGTCAGACATAACGAGGAAAGTTCCTTCCAGTATAATAAATTCTTTGATTATTTTATCTGAAAATTGAATTTTAAAAATTGCTTATCCCAATAGATTCACAGTAAAAAAAGTTTATGTATCACAACAGATTTCATTATCTCTGTGAAAACCTATTTTTCACCTTTCTCATTCATTGAATTAAGGCTGCATTGAAATCATGCCTTAACCCAACTTCTTCCAAAATTTTATCCAATTTATCAATCCAGACATATATTGGATATTCAAATCTATTATGACCATAATTAATGAATGAGAATTTTGAGCAAAAGACAGTTATTCTACCATTAAACTTTTTAATTTTAAATGAATTTTGATTGAGTATTCTGGGTTTTACTTTCTCATATTCCAGTAAGTCAACATTTTCAAATTCTATCATGGCAGAACTTTGGAATGACTTCCTGCATAAACTTACAAGTAAGAGAGTCGGTATTGGATTATTAATATATTAAACACTAAAATTAAAAGTGTTGAGAATAGACTACTACCTAACAAGAACTTATTTGGAAGCAATATATTTACATCCGAAACATATTTTACAGATTTGTAGTTAATTTTTAAAAGACAATTTTGAATTAATACATTATCTTGAAATTTATTATCAAATTGTATGATTCAATTAATTTCTTGATAGAATTCAAATCCTGGAAATCTAATCTTAGAATTGAAACGATTTGATTTTTTGTAAAGATAACTAAACTATTTCATTTTATTACCTTGGCAAGCAATTCAAGAAATTCGATAGATTTAGAGAAAATAAGAATATCGTCAACGCAAACAATTGAGAAGTTAGTAAATTTATTGAAAATCATATTCTGAAATTTACTTGGAGTGATTTTAAGATCAAATGACATTACATTCCATTCATAATGATCAAATGCAATTTTGTACTTATCAAATTTTTTTACCTGATAAAGCCCATATTTTATGTTAAACTTAGATAATACAACATTTCAAAATCTATTGATTAAGTCCATTTTGTCTGGTATAGGATATCTTATTAATTCCAAAACATTGTTAAGGAGCTTGTAATTAATTACTAATCGGGAGCTCTTTGTTCGAAGATTCTAATTTATTTTTGAAGAGCAGGATTTTGAAGTTGTTCTTCAACTCTTTGTGCAAAAAATATAATTATTTTTCTTTACAAGAAATTAAATTCATAGTTTTAAAAACAGGATTTCGTTTTAAAGTTTTCAATTTCTCATTGTGAGATTTTTTTTTTGAATTTTATCGGTTTATCCATGAGAATAGTAATTATCTCATCATACTCTGTTTTAAATGGATACAACAGAGAAATGAATGCTAAACTCAAAATTATTTGTCCGTCATATTTTTCACTAAAACTAATGATGCCTTGAAACAAACATTGTCTTGACAAATATGAAGTTTGGAGATTTTATAATTGATATGCATTCGAGTACCATTGGTAGAGGACAAAGATTTTTTTATCTTCTTGAAGTACTTGGTAGGCACGAGTCCTTCCTCCATACAATTCAAATCAACTCCTAAATCAATAAGAGTCATTGTAGTAAAATCAAAATCTTGAAGTATTATTCAGACCATTATGTGCCCTTTATTGATTTTGATGTTATTAAAGATATTCAAGTTTAATATTTTTTATTTCATTTTGAAGTTCCTGTAAAGTAATTTATTTTTCCTTTTCTTTAACCTTGTTGAATTTTTCAAGGGTTAGTGAAAGACTTGCAATATTTTTATTAGACTTAGTATTTTCTTTCTTTTGAATTACCTTTCTAAATTTTTTCAGGTATTCTTATTTTAATTAAGGATTTCTAATTTTACTAATTAAGTCTAACAAGAGATTTTATTGTTCTTCATTTTTATTCAAAACATTGATAAACTTTTGACAGCAACTATCCATGCACCTCATCTAGATGTTAGGAGAATCATTATCAGAACTTGAAGAATTTGATTCGACAGATTTAGGAGATTCAAATTCTTTTAAATCTTCACAACTACTTTCATGGCAATCTATTGATTCTATAATTCTAAATAATTCTTGTTTATCTTCTTTAAAAAATTTTAATTGAGTAATTTTATTTTTTACTTGGCAAGTGTTGAAAAAATAACCATTCTGACCTCCATTTAAAACACTTAATTTTGCTTTTATCAATAAATTTTTTATTGAATTTTCTCCTTGAATAATTTTTAGGATTAATATCATAGGACCCTGAACTTTATCCCAAAAATCAACTTATCCCTCAAAATTATTTTTTCTTCTGAATTGATACTTAAACTTTCTCCATCCATCACTTTACCTCCATAGCCATTAAATGGCTGTTAAATACTCACATGTACGGTACATGCTTATTGTTTTTCCAGTTTAGCTCATTTCTTTTACCTTATAAGGTATATATCTATCAAGTTTTCCCATAAAAAACCATCCACAAAAACCTTATAAGGTATATATATAGATATATTATTTCATAGCTAACAATTACCATATATAAGGACTAGTTACAACATGTGTTGCATGCGAAAAAAATAATGTAATTTTAATTAAGAGTAATCTGAGAAATATAAACAAACATTACATATAAACATTGTATATATTTCTTTTGTACTTCTAGTCAATTTAAGTGTCACAATTTAATGAATTTCTCTGGATCAAATTAAAATTTATTTTCTACATTCATCTTTTTATATGCATGTATGGAGAATGTATAATCTTAATGAATCCTTAATAATCTTAATTATATCAAATAATTGAAAAATTAAGTTTACTATGTTGTGTCTCTAAAAGGATAAATAACTGGGCAAGTTATTTTAGTTAAAAAAACTTGCTGAGGGCATTTGCATATAAGATTGAATGAATTTGCAATACTATGTAGAACATAGTTGCATTTTAGTAGGTTAAATCTAAAATATATTCTATATGTTTATTTTAATTTCTTATTAAATGGTTGTATTGATCTTTCATTACCATATAATTGAGATGTTTTCCTTAGGTTTTATTTACTTTCAACTATATTATAAAATTTTCAGATTTCTTATAAAATAATTTGCAAGAATTAATGATAATCAGTTGCCACATTGATAAAAAGCGTATTAGGTATTTAAGAACATGATATCATAATTCGATAGGATTGTTCAATTTTTTTTAAAGAATCCTAATTTTAGAAATACTAGGATATGATACGATATAATATGTAATTTAAGAAATGTTGGAAAACCTAAAACTATATTTTTTATTAGTTAATATATGATATTTTTTCTTAACTATGTATAGTTACAATGAGTGGTATGTAATTTATTGTAGTGTAATAAATCAAACCATTGAAAGAGTGCGTTGAGTGAAATTTACTTTAAAGCATGATGGAGAGGAGCAAGTCCAAAAAATGTTATGTTTTTAACCAACGACAGTATTAAATTATTGCTCAGATGAACAATAAATGAAATAAAAAGAAACCCTTCACAAGAAAAGAAAAAGAAAAAGAAAAGAAATCGAGTTATTCATGGATCAAAAATCGAATAAAATACAATTAATTAAACGAATGAGTATGAGGGGAAAATCCAAACTGAGACTGACTAAAACTGCTTTGTCCATCCATTGAAGTGTTGAAAATGGGTTGACCAGATTCAATCCCCAGCACTTCAGATTCATGCCCAATATAATTAGAATTCACAAAAGCAATCTCTGCTCTTGTTTTGGTTAATTGAGTTTCTGCATTATGTATCTCTTGCTGTAACTGAGAAATAATCCCTACACATCCGTACACAGGGTCTTCAATTCTACATTTTGCCTCAAAATATAATGCTTCTACCGCTTCCCCTCGTAAATGTGTTGGCACTTGCTGCTTATCACAATAATCTTAATTAACTTTGATTTCAGGAAAAAGATACAAATCAAATGGGTTTTTTGTATCATAATTGTAATTTGATTTAGATAATGTTAGATTAGCAAAGGAGTAAGGACACTCTAAAATAGTAAAATTCAATTAGGCATAATATCTGGGATACAAAATTTTTGGCTTCATTTTCAAAGAAGATCAAAGGTAATATGCTTGCAATGAAATATGATTAATTAAGTATAGAGAATGCTCTTTTTAAATTCTATTTTTTAAACTCTATTTGTTATTTAAAGTCTATCGAATTGACAATCCAATATATTGTTTCTTAAAGAAAAGAAGATAAGAAAAACTCTGTTGTGAGTATATATAAATAATTAATAAAAGTTTTAAGGAAAAATAGCAAATATTTGGTAATTTACAAACCTGAAGCATTTTTCCAACATGGCTGGCACCATAGATTCTATGAACAGTGGCAAATCTTTGAAGACTGTTCGAAGGAAAATAAGGAGAGAAAATGCAATCCGAAGGGCATCTTCTTCTTAAATACTTACAAGCTGCACAACGACCAGAAATCATGTTCCAAATCTTCAAGAAATCTAACAAAAACTAACCCACAAGACGAATCAAATGAAGATTTCCTCAATATCTTTGTTCTTGAATAAAAAATTGTCTCAAACATTTTTCATATCTTTGTTTTTTTGGTTAAGAAAATTGAGAAGTTTATATTGAGCAAAATCTTTGCTTAAACTTTTAACGGCTAGTTTTCTTCATATGGAAATTTTAAATAAACTATTATACTGTTTTCGTTTTTTATTATTTAGGTAAATGAATGTTTTGGATGACAAATGCCTTATTTATTTGAAGAAAAATCTTCTACCTATATTAAAGTAAGTAATTTCCATATAATATTATGAGTATAAAACTAAAGCGGGCCCTAAGATTTATAATTACATCAGAAATTCGAATCATATATAAGTAAGGAAACTTTTTGTAAGCATAGAATTAATTGAAATATTTTCTTAAAATCTTTAAGAAATGCACTTTTTCGAAACTCGATCCTTTTGCAAATGTATTTTAAAACTTCTGTTTTTTTAACAAAAATACAGGAAAAATCATTTCTTAATGATTTTTGTTTGAGTTTATAGAGACAGAAAAAGGAGTATTCCGCCAATAGAGAGAGAAATGAAGCTATATGATTTTTTAGAGAGAAAGAATGGTAGAGTACATATTGTGGAGTAAGTGTACGTGTATTTCCATCAAATAACAAATGTCTGTTAGGAAACAAGAGTTTTTTTGCCTATTTATGAAAGTTGGAGGGATATTAAAAAGAATGAACTACAGTTTCACCTTCTAAGATAGTTTTCATTTTCAACCTTCACGGAAAATTTACTGTTCACGCCAAAAAATTCTATTCCGACGGCGGTGGCCAGCGAATGCTGGTAGGGGGACTGGCGGTGGTAGTGGTGGTCAGCGATGATGGGGCGGCGATAGGAGAGTCTTATCGTCAGTGACAATTGTTGTCACTTTTAGGGAAGTTTCATACAAACTCTGATACCAACTAACCATATCATCATGCGGTTTGATGATAACCCTCAATCTATCAATTATCTTTTCAAATTTTGAGATTATTGTAATTTTATATTAATTTTTATTTTTTAATTTTATGAAAATTAGAAATTAATAGATTGATTGGGTTTGACCCAAGTTTTACCAAATCAAATAAAATGTTTATTTGATTAAGTCAAAGTCAACTATTTTAAAATGACAATTATAGAAATTAATTTAATTAAGAAACTTTGTTTTTCTTAATTAAATAGAATTTTTTTCAAAACTTGGAGATTATAAAGATGGACATCATGTGGAGAAAGCAATATTTAATAAATATGTATTCTTGAAGTCCACTTTATAATTTTATTTCTTTATTTCAAGGGTTATAATTTAGAAATACCCAATAGTCACTCGGTCCATTATTATTTTATATAATTATTAAATAATTATTTTAATTGTTATGTTTGATAACATGTCCATGCATTAGTCAATCACATGCTATACATGAAAATCCCACACAGTTTTATTTAATAACGCATCTCATTTGTAGAAACATGATTTATTAGGATTGTCCTAATATGTTCATATGTATTATTTTATGAAATCAATTGCACGTAAACTGCTATGTTTTAATTAGTTAAAACTTGGTAATCACACTACATTAAGGGTTATAGTAACCTTCAGGATAATCGACTTTAGTAAAAAAGTTTTATTAAAGTTTGATGAATATACTTAATTAGTTAATCTAAGCTCATATAATTATGACTTAGACGTTTTAGATGGTTAAATGAACTTAGACCAATGAGATTGGCATAACTGATTATTAAATATTCGTAGGGTTATTATTTTAACTAGTAATTAATTTAGAATTAATTAATTAATTAGTTAAAATAGAAACACATAATCCTAAAATAATTAATGGGAGAAGGTTGACATGTCAATGTAACATATGGTCTCCATTATTGGTACAACACTGTGAGGTACAGTGAGGGTCTCGAAATGACTTTATTTTCATCCCCCTAAAGAAGGTCTCGAGTTGTACCAATACCAACGTTGGACTTCTTAAGAAGATAGGAGGAAGTGATGTAGTTTAGTTTTGATCGATCCTAAGGTGACATATTCTAAATCAAGTAATGGAATCTAAAATAGTGGGCTACACTAATAAAGTCATAATTAAGCATTCATGTGGATAGTTGTGACTTGACTAAACAATCGATACCTTATTGTTAAAAGAGAAAATATGATATATTTTAAGTTTCAATTAATAGGGATGAGAATGTCTCATAGACAGTCTAAGGTTAATCTGACTGAACCTAAGACAACACATTAATCATTGGGTTGTTTTATCATGATCAGTAAATGTTATATTTTGCGTGTTTATTATGTTGCATTCATGCATCACGTTTACTTTTCAAATTCTAGATATTTATCAATTATATCGAATCTTGTATGTTTTAAATTCTAGTTATCATTATTATGTTTACTATGGGCAACCATGTTACTGTTTTACTAGCCCTCGAGAAATCGAATGGTGATAATTTCATATGTTGGAAATCAAATATGAACTTAATGCTAATTTATATGAACCATAAGTTCGTTTTTACTGAAGAATGTCCTGTGGAGCCATTTGCTAATACCCCTAAGAATGTTAGGGACAAATATGATGCTTGGATCATATCAAATAACAAGGCGAAGTGCTACCTGGTTGTGAACATGAATGATATTCTGAGAACCAAACATGAAAGCATGGAGACTGTCTATGAGATTATTAAATCTCTACAGGCGATGTTTGGGCATCAGTCTGATCAAAGTCGTCATGAGGCCACTAGGAGCTATATGACAACTTAGATGAGAAATGGTACTTCCCTGCGAGAACATGTTTTGAACATGTTCAACATAATGCACGAAATAGAAGTATATGGGGCGACCATTGATGAGCGGACTCAAGGTTAGCATTATACTTTAGTCGCTCACACCAGCTATTTCTGCGTTCACGAGTAACTATGTTATGAACAAGTTGCAATTCAACATGATCCAATTGTTGAATGACTATAGACTTTTGAGTCACTCAACCTGAGAATGACCAAAGAGGGTGAGGCAAATGTTGTTGAGCAAAAGCCTTCTTCAATGAGAATGACCATAGGTGGGTACTTTTATAGTCACAATGATCAAAATGTGTTTGTGTCGACAAATACAACCTTTCTTGAGCATGACTTTATGCAAAACTACAAACCTCATAGCAAAGTAGTTCTCGAAGAATTAGCGGCTAATGAGATCAAACCACTTTCAATTTCTACTGATAAGCGACAAACTAGAGAAACCACAGTTCCTACGAAGGAAACTCCGGCGTAATGTCATAGTGGGAGGGTTGTGAGATAACCAGTTCGTTACGAATTAGAAGCACATGTCAGACACTGATATGGATTAAAGCAAGCATCTAGATATTGGAATCTCGCCTTTGATGAGATTATAAAGTCTTTTGGCTTCGAGTAAAATGTTGACGAAGCCTGTGTTTATGAATACATCAATGATAAGATAGCAATTTTCTTAGTTCTTTATGTTGACGATATTCTACTCATTGGGAATGATGAAGAAATTTTTTCTAATGTAAATAAGTGATTAGCTGAGAAATTTAAAATGAAATAACTGTTATGAAGATATCGTTGGATTAGAACCAGGACCCATTTACCAAGACACTTCCTACGAAGTCATTTAAGGATCATGTGTGAAACATAGGATTGAGAGAAATGCCGCATTTGCTTTAGGGAAAGTGGGAGATTGTTAGGGGTTACGCCTTCAAAGCACGTGTATTGACATTTTGATATAAAATGTAATGAAGATTACATTTTTCCTATAATTTTTCCTTTAGATTATTGTTGAATAATTTAAATATATGAAAATTCCATATTCATTAATGAGACTATGATCTTGTATTAGTAAGAGAAGATTAAAATAATATGTAATGAATAAAATTGTCAGCAACATATTAAAGTATGTAATTATCAATGAATGGTTGCTAGTACGGTTCACTAAGCATTATGAATACATGTGATCTAGATCTGGATCAGTGATATTGATAGACATCTTAGTGAATGTACATTATACAATAAAATTATATGTGACTAGCCCGATGTGAATTAATATATTTATCAACGTACTGTTTATCATAAATATTTAATACACATCAATTCAATAATCATATGTAACTCAGCCTGAATCTTGAGTAGTCATGAACTTCTATGCATGTCTACTGAATGTTTTGATTCACTCATTAAGGTTTGTTTGAAAAATAGGTTAGTGACTTTTGTTTTGGAGATTCAGTGATATGGATGACTGAGAACATGATCTTACAAGATTTAGAATCCAAGCTTTTCTAACAGATCGTATATTGATTCCCTTAAATCTTAGTTCTAGAACTAAATGGTTATTGAGCTCAAATTTATAATAAGATTATAAATTAGTCATTCACTAGTGGATTAATGGTACTTAAAGATTAAGAGTTAATTAAAAGGGTAAAATAGTAATTTTGACAAGTTTTAATTTACGAACTAATAATTGGAGGTCAGAATTATGTGAATGATTATTTCAGCAGACTACATGAGAATACTCTATAAATACAATCTGTAATCTCTAAGAGTGCAATTCCATATTTATAGTGAAGAAATAATTAGAATTAATAAAAATGATCATTTAATTAAAGAGTTTAATAAATAATCTGGTTTATTGGAACTTAGGATTGTAGGTTCATGATCCCCAAGTCACCTCTATATTACGCAGTCTTTGGTGTGAATATTTCAGGACATGAGAAAAGAACTTACTTGTAAAAGAATTTTTATTATGGGGCAAGTACATAATTATGAGATAATTATGTTTGATTAATTAAGTAAAAATTAACTAATTGAATTATATATANAACAAATAATTTAGTTGATAGAATAATTAGATATGTTAATTTTGAATTAACAAATATCTAAATATTTAATTTGATTAAAATAAATATTTAATTCACAGTAATTATCATGTGTCAATCACTGATTAAGTATCAGAGATTGACATGACTGTTGTAACGTCACGTGGCACTATAGTTGTGCATAATAGTAGAGGTCCCACTACTATTGATAATTTTATAATTAAATATTATTTCAATTATCCTAAAATATCTGATACGCCATTATCAAGAATAATATATAGATTTTATTCTGATGGTCTAAGATAAAAAAATCAGTTCAATCTATTAGTCGAATCAGAGAATCAGTTCATCAGTCAAGAGTTGAGAGAAGAACAAAAATTTTCAAGGAGTGATTTTTCTACGATTAACAGTTAATCAAATCTCTAAAAGAATCATCGTCACATTCTTTTAGAGAATCATATCACAAAAGTCATTTTGAGTAAAATCACTAAATCTCATGTGTTGAGTACAACTAGAGACAGAAAAATGTTTTCGTTATATTCTACGTACCGACACATGTCCTAGTGCATTGAGGATGTACACGAAAGATCTTGGTGTTGATCTCGGAGCCCGCTGAACGTTAGAATGATTTCGTGAAAACGTAGAATTGATTGGTTTCATGAGGACGTTTGATTTAGACTACAAGAGGTATATGATTCCTAACTTTGTATGCTGTTAATTTAATATATAAATATATAATGAATCATGCCTGATTGAAAAGAGTTTTCAATAAAAAGTTTTTTGTTATCGTAGCGTTGCGTGATTTTTTTTAAGATTCAATTTTTTATGAAAAGTTTAATTTTTTTAAATGGCTACACACCACACGCTTCCACGTCGCATGTGCCGCGACGACCAACATTTTCACATCCAATTGTCATAAAGGCCAATTGTATGTAGTAGCTAAAGAGAGAAGAATCCTAACGGTAGGCTTTTTTATGACTGGACTAAATGTTACACCATAATCAAGTCTAGGTTGTTGGTGATATCCTTTGACAACTAATATAGCCTTATGTTTTCCAATTGTTCCATATGGATTATACTTTAGCTTATAGACTCATTTACAACCTACAATATTTTTTTGAGGAGGTAGAGGGACCAAGGTCCAAGTATTTTGAGATTGAAGAGCACTGAACTCATCATTCATAGCCTGAGTCCAAGCTGGTCTTTTGGCAGCTGAGCTATAGGAAGTTGGTTCAGAAGGTAATGTATGAGATAAAGAAAGGTCTGAGGCAAGAAAGGCTATTTTCTTAGATATATCAAATTTTGATATGGTTTGCACTGGATGTTGAGATTGAGTTCTGGTCTGAGAGGTGGTAAGCTAGGTCTAGTAATAGGGAGCACAATGGATAAGGCATAGGAAACATCAGGGTAAGCAGTAGATTCAATAGTATCATGTTATTTAGTAATCTGAAAACGAGTATCTAAACTAGAAAACCCACAAGATCTAGAAGCAGTACTAGAACTAGTATGCAAAACAGAGTCACCCAAACCAGATTCAGAATGTAATATAGCAGGTAGATCAGCAAAATTATCACGCGAAGCAGAAGCATGCACAAGTTCAATATACACATTAGGTTTAGAAACAGTAGGAATAGTATCAGTTGCATTATTAAATTCAGAATTGACTTTAGCACCCATAGAGTTGGTTAAAGTCCTCAAGAATGGCAAAACAATAGTTAGAGAATCAGATTTAGCATTACGCTCAGAAGATAAGGAAGACACAACATCAATAGTAGAGGAGGTAGCAACAGGAAATGTACTCTCATCAAACAAGACATGTCTAGATGTATATAATTTTTTAGTATCCCTATCATAACATAAATAGCCTTTTTGATCCAAGGCATAGCCTAAAAACACACATTGCACAGATTTAGGTTGGAATTTATTCTTTATATAGAGCCTCGAGTTTGGGTAGCAAGCACATCCAAACACCTTTAGCTATTTATAGTCAACAAGTTTACCAAACAAGTTATCAAAAGGTGAGGCATGATGTAACACAGCACTAGGCATCCTATTTATCAAGTAAAATGCAATAGTAAAGGCATAGTTCCAGAAATGGGAGGGACAAAAGCATGATTCAAAAGGGTCACTCCAATCTCTACCTAAAACCTATGTTTCTTCTCAATAATTCCATTTCAATTAGGGTTATAAGGGTAGGACATTTGATGCACAATTCCATTGTCCTGAAGGTAGGATCCAAAAGGAATTCTAAAAAATTCCCCTCCACCATCCGTCCTTAAGATCTTATTTTAATTGAGAACATGTTCTCAAGAAGGACTTTAAACCGTTTAAAGGAAGAGAAAACATTAGCTTTATACCTAATGGAGAAAAACTAAGTAAACCTAGACATGTCATCTACAAATATCACCTAATATCTATGTCCAAGTAGAGAAGTAGTAGGACAAGGGCCTCACACATCACTATGAATAATAGATAAAGGAGCAGTAGAGAAAGATTCACAAATAGCAAAAGAAAATCTTGTCATTTTATTAGTAATGCAGCTAGTATAAACACATTTATCCAAGACAGAATCAGTACAATGTATATGTACTCCACTTAAAATCTTTTAAACAGCATTATTGGTAGGATGACCAAACCTAGAGTGTCAAATGAGATCTGAGTTTTAGACCTAAGAAAGGCAACAATAGGTTTGGACAGGGAGGTTAGGATGGGGTACAAGTCATTCACACTTGGCCCTTTATGCAGAATGTGGCATGTGGCTTTGTCTTGTATCCAGAAAAGGTGAGCATCAAACACAAATATGCACTTGTTATCAAGACATAATTGGTGCACAGAAAGTGAATTAGTAGAGAGATGAGGAACACAAAAACCTTAAGGTAAGAGAAAAGAATGTAAATGGGTGGTAAACATGCTAGAATCTGTGTGTGATATGGGAAGAGATTGGCCATTTCCAATAGACACACTTTCTTCACCATCGAACTCTGAAGTAATAAGAAGGTTGTTCAAGTCATGTATGAGATATGTATTACACCGAGTGTCAGTGAGCCATACCTGTGGTGTGCTCCTTGGCTCATATCAGTCATGGTTGAAAGACTAAGTGAGGGGCTTCTTCCTTGATAGGAGAAGTTTATCCTATGGAAGCAATCCGCAGTTGTATATCCTAGTTTCTGACATATTTGACACTAAACCTTGATGTTCTTTGTTGTTGGATAAAAGTCTTGACTTAAATTATTTTTACCTTCGATAAGTTGAGTGTTGTCGAAAGGTGGTGCACTAAGAACAGAGGGTAAGGGTGAAAGATTCTAGTTTTTTTATGATATTCTCCCTCTACTAGAATAAGACATGCCAAAATCGTTTCTTCCCCCTCTGAAATTCCTGAATCCCCATCCTTGATTAGTTCCCTTAATGTTATATAAAGCAAGAAAGGAAGTGTTTTGAAGAATATTTTCTTTTAGTTTGCGTTGTGAATCCAGTAATTGTTCCTCTAACTTGAGAAGAACATGAAGTTCTTCGAGGGAGAATGGTTCAGATCTTGTACGAATTGAGGTCCTAACAATGTTGTATTCGTGTGGCAGGCCATTGATAAATCAACACGTCTTCGTCTTCAATGTTGATAGAGACTGCATAGAGCTTATCTTTAATTTCCTTTATCCTTTGAATGTAAGCATCAATACATTCAGATGGTTTCTCAGTGATTGATTGAAGGTCTGACTTCAATTGCTAAATATTTATCCGAGGGATAGAGGAGAACCTTCGCACTATTGAATCCCAAATTTCCTTTGATGTTTTGCATCCTACTATTAGAATTATGTCCATAAAATAGGGTTAATAACTATTTATGAGTAAACAGTTATTTCTTTAACATTTACGTAATACTGAATTTTATGACTAAATTGAAAGTTTCCTTTAGTTAAAGTGTGTTTGTAATTTATTTAAATCCTAGAACTACTATCAACGTAAGAAGAGTAAAGATAGAGTGATTTTTCAGAAAAACTCTTCTGAGATAGTTTAGAATTCGCATTTTTAGAATCGACTGGCCAATCAAATTTAATGACACTACAAGAAAAATGTGATTCTACAAGATTTAACGATAGGGTTTACTATTTTTTCTTATGAGATAAATACAATCACAACATTTTAAATGAACCTCATAAAAAAATCTTATGATATGAGAAAAAAAAAGTGGGACTTAAAAATTTGTCTTGCACCAATTACTTATATTTCACACTTTCCTCTTTTGCTTTTATATTTAGATAGAGAGAGAAGTAGAGTGAGCAGACGAGTGCCCTACCTCTCTTGATCGTCACCATTGCCCATCGTCACCATCGGTTGTCATCGCCATAGCCCCATCACCGTAGCCTTCGAGTGCCCTAGCCACTCTCGATCGTCGCCAATGCCCATTGTCACCACAACCATCGTCACTGTACAATCCTAGCCCTAGCCTCTCTCGATAGTCGCCACAGCCATCGATCATCACTGTAGCGTCCCAGATGGATAATGAGAGTTCCAGGCCCCAAAATAAAGGTCTTATGCTCGAATCTTCTGCTCCAAACTACCAGGTATCTGAGGTCAACCCTGTTTTAGAGACTCACATAAAATTTTGATTCTATTTCTTCTAATTGTATGTCAATTAATGAAAAGTTTGAACTAAAGGATGACATCCTAAAAAATAATTCATTAACACCAATGAATCCATCAATAACTCACCAACACGTCCCTTGGGTAAATCTTCACCACCTGTCGAGTTAGATCTAGGGAAGTTGCGTATCAGTGAAATTGATTGGAAACTTTCCTTATGGGTTATGCCTATTTGTGGCTCTGAAACTTTGATAGTTTCAGAGTTCTATCGTCGTTGCCTCTTTACAGACTCATTGTTTCCAATTGCCGCTTGATCTATGAAGCAATTTTTCATCAAATGCAAACAACACAAAAAAACCATTCTTTAATTTATAAAGTCGGTGTCAAGATGGCGATAATTCAAGTCACAATCACCAAAAATTTAGAGATGAAGAAAAGAAACAGCAGAACAAATTTATAAAGTCAGTTTCCAACTGCCGCTTGATCTGTGAAGCAATTTCTTAGAGTGGGCTCTAGGATCATCTTTCGAATTGTCAAATAACATATGCATCAGAAATATGATTTATGTATAAGACCCGATAGGAATGATTAACTTAACCATGATCTATCAATTGCTAATATCAATACTTAAATTGGCAATAAATGTGAATTTACTTGACTCTTCTGCATTAATTTGTTTAGTGAAGAAAATTTCTCAACCCATCATACAAGATACACTGTACTTGCACTATGAAAAATAATATTTGAAGGATTGCTACATTGAAGGGGGTGTGGACTTTATTTTTGGCAATAGCACTACTCTTTTGGAGCATTGTCATATCCATTGCAAGTTAGCTGGTTTTATCACTGCACAAAGCAGAAAATCTTCTCAAGAGACAACAAGTTATGTGTTCTTATACAGGCTGATCTTATGGTGGCTAATTGCAATACCAACTATTCGTGAGTACAATTCATACCATCAAGACAGGTACTCTTTCCTCTCTCAAATTTTAAGACTAAATGGTCTAATTTTAATGCAAATATGCATACTCTTTTTGAACATCAACACTCGCTAAAATCTTCAGTAGTTCTTTCTTTCTATCTTATTACTATTATAGAAAACTTGTTAAAAAGGTTGGAGCATTTTTTTGGCTTTCGCTTCCCATCTGCATTATCAAACTTCCAATTTATATCAAGTTTAGACATGGTATGTTCCTCTATTTCATTTATTAACTTCTTGCCTATATATGAATATAATTGACGTCTGGTTTGTGTTGGTTTTTGCCTTGATAAATTGTGTTATGCTTATTATATGGTAATTGTAGGCCTATATCCTAAGCCAATGTCGTTTTAGCTTGTAATATTCTGGATGTCTGTGGGAATTGGGCTTATACTATTCCTGCTTGTTTGGTCTTAGCAACTGCATCAAACTTTAGGGAGAAAAAGTCGATTTTGCAGTAGTAGATATTATTCTTTGGGTCTATCCAAGCTGTAAATATTTAATTCCTAAATTAGATTGTAAAAGTTTTTTTCCTATTTAGGATAGGGATCACATTTCTTGAGCCTTGAAAACTTATGAGTATAGGTATTTAGTACTTCCTTTCCATCTCAATTCAGTATTTCTGAGAACTTATGCATGAGACAAATCAATCTGGCATAATTGGGGAAATTGCAAAAATGAAAGAACTGCTTGCTTTTAGGAGTATAGGTATATAGTACTTCCTTTCCATCTCAATTCAGTATTTCTAAGAACTTATGCATGAGACACACCAGGCTGGCATAACTAGGAAAATTGTGAAAATGAAATAACTGCTTGCTTTTATGAGTATAGGTCTTTAGTACTTCTTTTCCATCTCAATTCAGTATTTCTGAGAACTTATGCATGAAAGAACTTGTTTTAAACAATATTTTTTACACCTTTTATAAAATAGGATGTTCTTTTTGTCCTCCTTCATTTTACACATGTGGGTTTGAAAAAAAAAACTTGTCCAAAGCAGGTGTATAGGCAATTTAAAATCATGTCCTTTTCTTTTCATGGGAATGTTTTTTCTTTTTCTTTTTTTCTTTATTGGTTTTATATGGTCAATAAACAATTTAAAATCATGTCTTTTGGAGAGTAAGTAAATGGTCTTAACATCAATATTTAGAATGATTTCTAGATATAGTTCTCCTTTGCAAAGGAATACTTGGTCCCTTCCACCTATAGGTTTTATTAAAAATTAATGTTGATGCTTCTTTCCTTTCTTGTCCTCCTGCAGCCTCAGTGGGAGATGTTGCTAGAAATGATTCTGGAGATGTTTTTGACTTTTCTGGAAAAAAACATTTTCTGCAGTGATGTGTTTCAAGCTGAGCTAAAGGCAATTAAGAAGGTGTTGATTTGGTAAAGAGAAATGGTTGGCAGAACATTCTCATTGAAAGTGACTCAAAATTTGTGGCTAACATTAATGGCACTATTTGTCCTCCTTGGGAGATAACTAATCTCATAACTCACACAAAAAAGACTTTCAAATCATTTAATTCTTGTCATGTGAAGTGGATTAGTAGGGATTGTAGTACAGTTGTTGATGCTTTAGCAAATTTATTGGTTCAGTTAAGAGTTCTAATTACTTAAATGTTATCCCTGCAAACATCAATTTTTCCTTATTTACATTCTTTCAAGCAGGTTGTGGTATTGGTGGGAAAAATGAGTTAGGAGAACTTCGCATTGGAGGAAGAGAAAGACCATTTCGGGCCCCTCATCATGCATACTCATATTCAATTTATATGTGATTACTGATGAGTTTGGTAATGCTTCTGTAAGGAATTACAGAGAAAAGATTAGCATAGCTCTATTTCCATGGCTACAGAGACTAATACCAGCTTAGTTAAGGTCAAGTCCAACAACTAAGATTGATCATCGAAAGGGAAAGTTGATTCTTCTTCGAATAAGAGAGATTAAAACATCTTTATCAAGCATTCCACTTATTCAAAATATAGATCCGTCTAACCTATCACCAAATTTGAGGTACACATTTCAAAATTCCCACCTATTTGTGATCTTGATAATTATTTTCTTATTTTTTTGGCAGAAAGATCCCTCTTTGACTGTTCAATGCTTAATTGGGTAAATTGAGTAATTAGCCTTCTGAATTGCTTTGATTTTTAGTAAATTGGGTACCTTCTGATGAAGATCGTATGTGGGGTTCTATTTTATCTTCTAAATTGCTATGATTTTTTGTAAATTAGGGTATTTACATCTTAAGTGCGAGTACTTATGCTATTTACATATTTACAGCAAATTGTGAGTAGTTATGCTATTTATATGCTTATTTGGTTATTTGTATGAATTTAATTAGCTAGGATTAATTTTTAATGTGCTAACTTAGTTCAATGTTGGTAACTAAGTTCGCTTTATAATACAGGAGCTACAATGAGTTGAGGCTATTGAACATGGACGTTCAAAGTTTGAAGAATTGTACATTAGGCCTTATATGATATTTTAGTAAACTTTTGTGATAATTTTGTAGTATTTGGTGAAACATTTAGATGCTTTTAGTTTTTTAGAACAAATGATGATGATACATGAATGATTAGACTTAGTGATGATACTCTTAGATATTTTTTAGTTTCGTATTGTACTTTTGCGGAAATGAAATAAAATATTAATGTTATTAAATGTTTCATTGATTTTATATATTTTTTAATGTGTTAAATATGTATGTAAACTGACTACAAAAAATAGCATTTATAAAATGCTAGGAAAATATTTTTATAACAAAAAACTATAACAATGATATTAAAAAAACCTTATAGTATCTGATTTAATAGGACACAAAACTCTGTCAATATCAATACACAAGAATTAAAAACACCTGTCGAATATATTTAATAGGAGTCATAAAATCTCATTAAACAGAATTCTACAGGAGTAAAAAAACTTGATAAAAAGTGAGATAGCACAGGGTTCTACATGGGAGGCACTGCGCCTCGTGAAAAACGCGAACTTTTAATATGATGGGCTGTCACAGGTGCCACATGATCCTTGTCGATTACTTTTTACAGGGATATTCACCTCTTGTAGAATGTCATTTTTCTTGTAGTGTGACGACTGTTACGTTGAACCAAAGGATGCCGGTCTCGGGGCTTAAGAATGGAGACTCTAACAGTTCACCTAGACATGCTATGAAACATTTTGAATAGATCAGTAACCAATTAGTTTAGAGAAAAGTGATTTATCCAGCTCTAAATCTAATTATTACGGCTTAATAGTCTTTTCATAATTATATAATCCTGAGGTGAATATGAAACTTGACTCAGTTACTTGCGATCTTTGATACACTAAAGGAGTGAGTTCAAATTATCGGTTAGATACAACGACTGTTGGGACCGTGATTTAACTATGTTGGAGTTGACTGATTCACATAAATGAAATTCATGGTAAGATTACAAAAGTAACAATATCACCTTATGCCTTATTGATAAATGTGTAAATAAATAAACCGGGTCTGGTACTCGATGAGTGACAATTCGTTGATATGTATTTCTTATTCACAGTCAATAAAAGAGTTAAGAAAATAATAACTAGAGGGGTAAAATGATAATTTTTCATCCCACTCTTGCTACTGATATTCATGAAGGGTAATATCATTAAATATTTTGTGGACTGTGAGATATAAATGTTTATTTGCACCAATAGAAAATGTAACGTGCATGAAATCAAGAGTTTATTTGGCAGCGGACCTATAATAGAGTCGTGCGATGTCAGGATTAAATAGGTCAAGAATTTATGGAGATAATTTAATTGGGTATGTGGATCTCATAGCTTTATTCATGTGGATCTATTCGGTCTCAGGATTAGCCATCAGAGCATCAATGAGAAATAACAACAGTTGAACCAAAAACGTGTTTTAGACCAATGTACATTTCCCGAACCCATATAAGATGGGTGTCATCAGTGTATTAGTGAAGAGTAAAATTATTTTGTTATTTTCTAATTATTGGATAATATTAGTAAGTAAAATTAATTAATTAATTAATAGATAGACATCAATTTAATTAATCAGTTTGGACAGATGAATTTGGACACAATTTTATCTCTAGAGGAGATGTACAAATCGCACATAAAAATGTAGGAAGAATGTGATTTTTGGTTTTTATCATATAAGGGTATATGGGTAAATTCTATAATTATTATATAAATGATTGCATTAGGATTGCATCTCTAACCTAACCTAAGCTCAATATGTTTAGTCAGAGCAAGAAAAAATGTCTCTCTCCCTCTCCCTCACTATTGCCGCCGAAACCCTACAGGGAAGAGAAATATTTTATTTTCTCTTCCACAGTTGTTTTCAGAGCCCTCGCTCAATTTCTAAGCAAATCCTTGAGAGAATTACTTCTGACCCTAACGAGTGATTGTCAGTATAAGGATCAAATGATAGCCCTGCAAATCACAAGAACGAAGAATGCGAAATAGAGAAATGGATCCTGCCAAATCAGAATTTCTCCATTAACTAAAAATGTATAAATTGTTTTTATCTCTTCTTCATACGTTTTTATAGTTATGCATGTTCATTGGTTTGATTTTATATTTAATTCGATTAAATGTTTATTTAAAAAAATTTGATATTTCGCCCATGTACTACTCATGGTTCATTAATTTTTCTGCAAAATGTAAAACTCGATCCAACAAATGGTATCCAAGACTATGGTTTTTTGAATATACATATCTAAACGCATGTATGGATAAATATGATGATATTGGCATATAATTTTTCTATGGTAATTCAAAGCATGTTTGAATGTGGATGAATATGATGATATTGAAATATAATTTTTCTATGGTAGATTCAAAGCATGTTTGAATGTGTTTTATTAATGAATCCCGATCGATTGGCTCTAGATATTATTTTTCTTTTTTAGAATTGATGTACGCTGAAGTTGTGCATATGATTTTATGTAATTTAATTTTGTAAAGAGCTGTATCGTTAAATTCCATGTAAATCTGTCATCACACAAATCTCGAGAAGCCTCCCTCTGTAGCAGCTATTCGTCGTGCCGTCCACCGCTCACCTCGCGCTACCACTTACCGTTGCTGTCCACTGCACCGTGTGTCGTAAGACGCGTCGTCACTAGGGTTTGGGAAACCCTAGAGGGAGGCACTTAGGGTTTAGGAAACCCTCGAGTTTTGGAAACCATAGCGCGAGTAAGTGTTACTTGTCCAAATGATTTTCATGAACTTGGGATTTGATTCCAAGCCCAACTTAGTCCCTAAAATTAAATTTATTTAATTTGATAAATTTTCAACACTAATTAATTAGAATTCATTTTGAAAATTATTTTTTAAAATAAATCAATTGATTAATGTACTGAGTAATTATTTATCAAAGTAAACAATTTTGGAAACTTAATTTTAAATTCAAATTTGAAGTTTGAAAATAAGACTAGACATTCGTAAAGGGTTACAAGAGGGTGGGATTTTTTGAAGGAGAATGAGATAATTACAGACACCATGAGAACTAGCATTTAAATTATTATAATTTGTTTATTATTCTTTTTATGAGTTGTAATTAGAAATGAGTCAAAGAGAGATTAATTTTGAATATATGATTTATTATTAATCTGACATCCACATAAACATGCCATATAGGAATAGAAATGAGTCAAAGAGAGGTTAAATACAAAGCGAATTTTATAAAATTTAAAAATTTTTAAATTGTAATTTAAAAATTTATTAAAGTTTATAATTTTTTAAACTTGCTTTCAAATTTATAAAGAGTTATGTTTTTTTTTGGAAAACAAAGAAAAATCTAATTTTTTCAAAAACTAAGTGGGATGGTCGTTTACGTTGAAACGTTCCCAAGGTCCTAAACGTAAACTTGATCGTGACACGAGGAATGGTTTAGAGTCATCCTAGCAATCCTCTCTTCAGTGGGAGAAATTTAAGAATCGTGTCTGTTTGAGTTATCGAGTTGCTTGCGAATCTAAAGCTTGTAAAGGAATTGGTGAGGCGGGACCATCATTAGACGGATAGTTAGTTCATAGAAATCTTTAAAGCCGATGCGTTGGCTAAACACTTAAACTGAAGCACATTGGAATCTCTCATAGGAGCTAGTCAATGGGGCTAAGGCGAACAAAACTATTAGTGATTGGTTGAGCTAGATGTAGTGACATATTGAGAAGCATTAACCAAACGAGAAGAGTCTCGGTGCGATAGGAGTTAGCTCAGGCATTGTTCCTAGATAAGACAATCTATCATTGTTGAACGTAACATCATGAAAGACATATGTTTTTACCAGATTTTTAAATATTTAAGTAGTTGTATCATGCATCATACTTTTCTAAATGGTTAAGTATTTATTTGCACTGTTTTTTTTTGTTTTTTCAGTAATCATGTTATTATCCTCACTCTCAACAATCTTGAATGCAAACAAACTCACTGGTGAAAATTACGCGGATTAGAAACGTAATCTTGATATCGTATTGATTATAGAAAAGCACAAGTTCATACTCACCACACCTTGTCCCCTTGAGCCTATTGTTGAATCGACTCAAGAGGAAAATGATGTCTATACTTATTGGTTGCGTTCTGATGATATCGTTAAACGTTACATCTTAGCATCAATTAGCAATGTGTTGCAGCAACAACATCAGAACATGGAGACCGTTGTTGATATGATGTTGAACATCACCAAAATATTCGGGGATCAGGGTCGTCAAGCTAAACAAACTGTTGTGTGAAATATTATGAACTACCAGATGAAACCCGAAACTCCTGTCAGAGAACATATGATGTTGATCATTATTTATCTGAATGAGATAGAGATCATGAGAGCTAAGGTAGATGGAAAGACTCAAGTTGATATGATCCTTGAGACTTGACATACACTTTTAAGAACTTCAAACTTAATTATTTGATGAATAAGTTGACGTATTCTCTTTCGGAACTCATGAAGGAGATGCAAGCTGCTGAGACCCTGTTTCTGAAGGGTAAAAGAAATAATGGAGAGGCAAACTTTGCTAAAAGTAAGCCTTCCACCTATGGCACTAAAAAGAAACACAAGAGAGGTCTAAAGAAAGATAAGAAATCGAACTCGAAAACTATGCAAGGAAAGGACCTACAAAAGTGGAAAAGTTGAAAGACAAATGTCATCATTGAGGAGTTGCTACTCATTGGAAACATAACTTTCTAGATTATCTCAAGGAGTTGAAATCTGAAGGCACATTACTTATTACTAAAGCCTATTATGTTACTGACTATAATTTTTCATAGATTGTAGACTCTCTAGCCACTAACCGTATTTGTTGTTCCCTGTAGGAGTTCAGGGAAAGCAAAAGGTTTAACGAGGGTGAGTTCAGCTTCCGTTGGGAGAATGGAGCACTAGTATCGGAAATATCAATTGGAACTACTTGTTGTTATTTGTGAACAGTTTATTTGATTTTACGTGATGTTTATTATATCCTGGTTTTTGGGAAAAATCTCATTTTAGTAGCTAGTTTAATTGAGCAAAGATTTTATTTGAATTTCATTGATAATGATATTGGTATTTTTAGAAATGATTGCTTAATTACTACTGCAAGCATGATAAACATTTTCTATGTCCAATGATATTTGACACTGAGGTAAATATTCATTTACAAATGGATAGTAAAATGTTGAAGTTTGACTCAATCTATCTAACCTACTTGAGGCACTTGCGACTTGGTCACATTAGCCTAGACATGATTAAAAGATTTTCAAAGGATGATCCATTGCAAACTTTAAGTGTAGGATCATTACCCACATGTGAATCATGCATACAAGGTAAAATGACCAGGAGACCCTTTTCAGCCAAGGTTGAA
Organism: Datisca glomerata; assembly: GCA_003255025.1. NCBI lineage: Eukaryota > Viridiplantae > Streptophyta > Magnoliopsida > Cucurbitales > Datiscaceae > Datisca > Datisca glomerata. Next base: position 1,532,544 of record QANY01008646.1, read on the forward strand.
AGAGCCACTCTATGCCTCGAACTCGTACATAGTGATGCATGTAGGCCATTGAATATCAAAGTAAGAGGAGGTTATGAGTATTATGTAACCTTCACATATAGTCACATTTTGGACATATTTATCTAATGCGTCAAAAGTCCAAAACCCTTGAAAAGTTCAAATAGTACTGGTTGAGAAGCAATTAGAGAAATAAATCAAAACACTACGATTTGATCGTGTTGGAGAGTACTTGCTAGGAGAGTTCGAAAACTTTCTTTAGGAAGAAGCTATTCTTTCTCATCTTACCGCACCTGGTACACCATAACAGAATGGTGTGTTAAGAGAAGATATAAAACTCTATTGGATATGGTTAGATCCATGATAAGTTACTCATCCCTCCCAGATTCGTTGTGGGGATATGCCTTAGAAACAACGACATATAGTTTGAGCCAAGTTCTGTCAAAGACAGTGCCTAGTATACCATATGAAAAATGGAGTGGATGAAAGTTATTCATAAGCCACCTTAAGATATGGGGATTCCCGACACATGTACTAAGATCAAAGACATGTAAGTTGACTAGTCAATCAGAATTATGCCTGTTTATAGATTATCTCATGGTAACGAAGGGATAAGTCTTTTATAGTCCAACTGACAAGAAAATATTCGTGAGCACGAATATGCGTTTTCTTGAATAGGACTACATAAGAAGTGTGAAGATGAGAAGCACACTTGTGCTAGAGGAATTGTTCACTAGGACGACACTGACTCCCCAATTAGGACTTATTACTGATTCAATAATGGAAGAACCATAACACGAGTCGAAGCCTCAACGTAGTGGGAGGGTTGTGAGACAACCTGATAGGTACATGTTTTATGGAGATGCCTTAACAGTAGTCTCAGATAATGATCATGATGAATTTTTTTCCTACTCGCAAGTCATGTCTAGTCATGAAGCAAACCTATGACAAGAAGTCATGAACGTCAAGATACAATCAATGTACTCGAATAGAGTCTGGAAGCTTGTAGATCCTTTTAAAGTGGTAAAGCATGTGTTAGCAATGTGTTGCAACAACAGCATCAGAACATGGAAACTGCCGCTGATATGATATTGAACATCACCAAAATGTTTGGAGATCAAAGTCGTCATGCCAAACAGACTATTATGCGAAGCTTCATGAACTGCAGGATGAAATCTGGAACTCCTGTCAGAGAACATATAATATTGATCATTAGTTATCCGAATGAGATGAAGATCATGGATGCTGAGGTATATGGCGAGATATAAGTTGATATGATCCTTAAGACTCTGCCTAACCTTTTTGATAACTTTACACTTAATTATTTGTGAATAAGTTGAGGTACTCACTTCCTCAGCTGATGAAGAAATTGTAAGTTGTTGAGCCCTATTTCTAAAGGACAAGAGGAAGACTGAAGAGGTAAACTTTACTCAAAGCAAGTCTTCCACCTCTGATGCCAAAAAGAAACATAGGAGAAGTCTGAAGAAGTCAAAGAAGCAGAACTCAAAAGCTGTGAAAGGTAAGGGCACTGCAAAAGTGGTCAAGTCAAAAGACAAGTGTCATCATTGTGAAGCCCCTAGGCATTGGAAACACAACTACCCAAACTATCTTAAGAAGTTGAGATCTAAAGGTATAGTATTTTTTACTGAGGCTTGTTATATGCTTGACTCTGCTTTTTCGTGGACTATAGACTCTGCAGCCACTAATCATATGTGGTGTTCCCTGCAAGGTTCAGGGAAATCATAAGGCTTGACAAGGGCAAGTTCATATTTTGTTGGGAAAACGGAGTACTAGTATCGATCGTATTTATGAGAACTATTAAATTGTCATTTAATGACAATTTTATGGTTTTACGTGATGTTTATTATATCCCAGTTTTTAGGGAGAACGTTATTTTAGTAGCTAGTTTAATTGAGCAAGTATTCAGTTTGAATTTCATTGATAAAGATATTGGTACTATTAGAAATGACTGCTTAATTACTACTGCACATTTGATAAATAAATATTTTATGCAAAACCAATAGTTTCAATGATATGTGACACTGAGTAAATATTTACAAATGGATAATAAAATGTTGAAGTCTGACTCAACTGATCTAACCTATTTGTATCACTTACGTCTTGGCCAAATTAGCCTAGACAGGATTAAAAGACTTCAAAAGATGCTCCATTGCAAACTTTAAGTGTGGGATATCTACCCTCACGTGAATCCTGTATATAAGGTAAAATGACCAAGAGAGCCTTTTCAACGAATGGTGAAAGAGCCACACAATGCTTTGAACTCGTATATAGTCATGTATGTGGGTCATTGAGTATCTAAGAAAGAGTAGGTTATGAATACTTTATAACATTCACTGATGACTACCCACATTTTTAACATGTTTATCTAATACACCAAAAGTTTGAAACCTTTGAAAAGTTCAAAGAGTACAAGGCTATGGTCGAAAAAAAATTAGAGAAATAAATCAAAATACTACAATCTAATCATGGTGGAGAGTATTTTCTAGGAGAGTTCGAAGACTTTCTTAAGGAAGAATGTATTTTTTCTCAGCTTACAACACCTGGCACTCTGGAAAAGAATGGTGTGTCAGGGAGAAAGAATCAAGCTCTGATGGATATGGTTAGATCAATGATGAATTACTCATCCCTCCCAAATTCATTGTGGGGATATGCCTTGGAAACAACAACATACATTCTTAACCAAGTTCCGTTGAAGACGGTGCCTGGCATGCCATATGAAAGATGGAATGGACGAAAGTAATCCTTTAACCACTTTAGGATATGAGGGTGCCTAGCACATGTTCTAAAATAGAAGACATGCAAGTTGTCCAGTCGATCAGAATTATGCATGTTTGTAAGATATCCTAAAGGAACGAATGGGTATGTCTTTTATAGTTCGACTGACAAGAAAACACGTTTTCTTGAAGAAGGCTATATAAGAAGTGTGAAACCGAGAATCACTCTTATGCTAAACGAATTATTGAGTGGAAAGATATCGAATCCCAACCAGGAACTATTTCTGATTTAATAATGGAAGAACCACAACTAGGGCGAGAGCCTATAGAGCCTCGACGTAGTGAGAGGGTTGTGAGACAACCTAACAGGTACATATCTTATGGAGATGCCTTAACACAACTTCAGATAAGGATCATGATGAACATGTCTCATACTCACAGGCCATGGTTGGTTCTGAAGAAAACCTATGGAAAGAAGCCATGAACGTTGAATTACATTCGATGTACTCGAACGAAGTCTGGAAACTTGTAGATCATCATGAAGAGGTAAAACTTGTAGGGTGTAAATGGATATATAATACAAAAAGAGGTCCGGATGGGAATGTAGAGACGTTCAATGCTAGGCTTGTAGCCAATGGCTACACCCAAAAGGAAGGTATAGACTATGAGTATACCTTATCCCCAGTAGCCAGCTTAAATCCATATGAATCTTTTTGTCCATAGTTGCTGCCATCGATTATGAAATCTGGCAGATGGACATCTATGGACTTAAGCAAACGTCACAGTCATGGAATGTTATATTCGACAAAAATGTTAAGAGCTTTGGTTTTGAACAGTTAGTGGATAAACCATATGTGTATAATCAGATACACGAAGGGAAAGTGGTTTTTCTAGTCTTGTACGTAGATGATATTCTACTCATTGAGAATGATGTAGGAAAATTATCTGATGTCAAGATTTGACTTGCAAAGTAATTTGATATAAATGATCTTGGAGAAGCTGCGTTTGTCTTGGGTATTCAAATCTTTCAAGATAGGAAAAATAGACAATTGACACTTTCTCAAGTATCTTATATTGATAAGGTAATGGATCACTTCAGTATGCAAGACTTTAAGAAGGGATGTTTTCTTTTCAGGTATCGAGCCAGCCTCTCTAAGAAACAGTCTCCTGTGACTCCTCAAGAAGAGGAAGACATGAGAAAATTTCCTATGCATCAGTCGTAGGAAGTCTCGTGTATGCGATGCTTTGTACTATGCCAAACATTTGCTATACCGTGGGTGTGGTGAGTCATTTCCAATCTAATCATAGAATTAAGCATTGGAATGTCATCAAGCATTTTCTTAAGTATCTTAGGAGAACAAGGAACTGCATGCTTGTGTATTTAGGTACTGACTTGAATATGACAGGTTATACTGATTCTGATTTCCTAACAAACAAGGATTCTAGGAGGTCCACTTCCAGATCAAGTTCATCCTGAACGGTGGAGCAGTTATATGGAGAATTATCAATCAATCTTGTATTGTTGATTCTACCATGTAACTGAATATGTGATAGCTTGTGAAGCTGCTAAGGAGGCTGAATGGATTAGAAAGTTCTTGAAGACTCTGGAAGTTGTTCCAAAAGCTGACAAGTCCATGACACTTTATTGCAACAATAGTCGGGCTATAACAAACTTGAAGGTACCAAGGAGTGACAAGAGATCCAAGCATGTAGAGGATAAGTATCACCTGATTAGAGAGATTGTTCAGCATGGAGATGTTGTAGTTACACACATATCGACGGTCAACAACCTGGAATATCCATTCACAAAGACTTTAAGTAGTAAAGTCTTTGATGGTCATCTGGAAGGTATGGGGATACGAGATTGTACATGTCTGTTTTAGTCCAAGTGGAAGATTGTTATAATTATGCTCATAAAGTAAGGTGTAATAAATATTTATAAGTATTTAGTTATTTTTTCTATATTTTGTATTACTGAATTTAATGAATGAATGGAAGTTTTTCTATTAATTAAAGTACGTTTATAATTTACTCAAATCTCAGAACTATTGTCAACGTAAGAAGAGTAAAAACTAAGGGGTCTTCCAGACAAACCCTTCTAAAATAGTTTAGAACGTTATTCGCAGTCTTAGGATCGACTGGGCAATCGAGTCCAATTATGACTGTTAGATTGAACCAAACGATGCCAGTCTTGGGGCATGAGAGTGAGGACTCTAACAGTTTACCTAAGCATGTTGTGGAACATGTTGAATAGACCAGTGACAAATTAGTTTAGAGTAAAGCTGTTTATCTAGCTCTAAATCTAATTGTTACACCTTAATGATATTTTCATAATTACCTTAATCCTGAGTTGAATATGAAACTTCACCTAGTTAGTTATGATCTTTGATAAGTCAAATGAGTGAGTTCGAATTACCGGACAATACCTCGGCTGTTGAGATCTTTACTCAACTATGTTGGAGTTGCGTGATTCACATATATGAAAATTTATGGTTAGATTGCAAAATGTAACAATATCCCCTTATGCTTTATTGATGAGTGTGTAAATAAACTAATCTAGCCAGGTACTCGATGAAATGTATAATTGAATAAGACATGTTAAATTTTACGAGACAATTCACTATTATGTATTTCTTATTCACAGTCAATAAAAGAGTTAAGAAAATAATAACAAGATGGGTAAATGATAATTTTACATCCTGCTCTTGTTACTGATATTCACGAAGGGTAATACGTTAAAATATTTTATGGACCATAAAATAAAAGTGTTTATTTGCACAAACAGAAAATGTAGCACGCATGAATCAAGAACTGATTCGGCATCGAACCTATAGTAGAGTCGTACGATATTGAGATTAAATAGGTCGGGAATTTATAGAGATAAATTCACCTTGTATTTGAATTTTATAGCTTTATTCATGTGAATCCATTCGATCTCAGGAGTAGCTCATGAGAACAGGAATAGAAGAAACAACATCAATTGGACCAAAATGTGTTTTGAGCCAATGTTTTTTTTTCGAACTCATATATGATGGGTGTTGTCACTTAATTCGTGAAGAGCAATTAATTGATGTTCAAATTAGTTAATTTATTAAAGGACATGGATTAAGAGCTGGTTTGCGACTGGGTTTGGGATCCCACTTGTGTGCGTGGATGTTCTCTATAGATTGATCTTCAGCGTGGTCTATCATGGTTTTACGTTTGTCAGTGTAGCTCTGATACCATGAAGAAATGTAGAACAGAGAAAAAATGCTACCATATAGAAAGAAAGAGGAGAAAAGAAAGGGAGAGAAACATTAAGCAACAATAAGCAGAGGAGTAATTTTCATTAAGCACTCAAACAAAATTACAACAGTACATATTACAGAGAAGGAGAAGGACTATAAAGAAGACAAGACGCTAATACCCCTAAGACAACTAACAAAACTATCTCACTAAAATATAACTCACTTAACAACATATGTATCATCATCAATCATTAAATAAGACGATAAGCTCTCAATTAGTTGATTTGGCTGCTTCTGTTTTTTGGTCATAGTAATATTAATAATGCCCAGGAGTTTGAATTATTTCCTTGAAAAAAGTTCAATGGCTGCTCTGTTTTCTAGCTAATATGATTATCGGTCCCTAAAAGCTTTCTGGGCAGGTCTCAATTAGCGGCTCTAAGAACTCTGCTCTTCCTATTCTTGTGGCGACTCTTTGCTGCTCCGGCACTTCTAAGCTTTGCAATGTGCCTAGTCTGTCAGATACTCGGACAATGGCTTCCATTCTTCATTCTTTGGGTGCTCAAATTGAAGTCCATAATGATGAAATTTTGGTTAATGCCGATGGGATTCACTCCGTTGAGCCATTTTCGGATGAAATTGGGCAAATTAGAGGTGGGTTTTTGGTAATCGGTCCTTTGCTTGCTCGGTCGGAGAGGCGGTGGTCGCATTGCCTAGCGGCTACGATATCGGAGCTCGGCCGGTGGACTTGTATATATGTGGGCTTCGTGCTCTTGGTGCCACTGTTGAACTCAGGTTGGTTATTCTGCTACTTTCTGTCTTTGTGGTTCCTTCACTGTTTTAAATTCGAAGTCCCATTTTATCAGTGAAGAGTTCTGCAACAATGGCGGTTTGGGTATTTCGTGGAGAAAGGGAAGAAGAAAGAAGGAAAAACGAGTGGGTAATTGATAACGTGGACGTTGAGGTAAAAATTTTGAGTGAGGTGAAGTTTCCTCACTATCCGTTAATATTTTTATAATGAAATATTTAGGAAAGAATAAACATGAATTAATAATATAACTATAAAGTTTAATATATTATTTTTTAAAATGAATAGTTAAAAATAATAATTATCTGAAATTATAAGGGTAAAACTATAATTTACCCTATTAAAATCTTAATTTATGAGTCATTTTGCTAAACATACAAAGTTCATGGCTCATTTATATTTTGATCTTAAAATAACAAGGTCAAGTAATTCATTATTCTGGTTACTTCGAAAATAATTCATGAAGAATTGGAAGATTAGTCATTTGGACTCGGAAGATTTTTTTTCTTTTATTATATCACACTTAATAATTAAAGTGAATAAATACTCATCAGTGCAAAATAATAAGTTCATGTAGAATGAAAGCCTGTGTGCAAGAAAAATTTTCTTGTAATATTTTGAAGATTAAAATAATGTAAAATTGATTCTGAACGTGAATCTAATGGTGCATTTATTTGATTCTCGTGTAATTAATTTTCACAGAATCTGATTTCAAGTTGTCATTCTAGTTGTTTCTTATGATTTTAGAATTTGATTCCACATGAGTGTCTCAATTTTGATCAGAATGGGCTCATTCGACTGCATGAAATGACATTCTTAATAAAAATGTGGGAATGTGATTTCATATTTTTGATTTATTTGAAATGAATTATAAAAAATTTATTATGCCCTCAAAATATTTATCTAACCACCCTCATTTATTCTACTTTTTTTAATGACATTTTAGTAATGTTATATGTTTTATTCCGATTCATCGATTTAATAAACAAAAAAACTATTTTTTATTCCCAATAAACGCATTAAGTTGATTTTAGATTCTGATTCCTGAACATTTTATTCTTCAACTGATTCTTAGAAAAAACTCATTTTAAATTTCATCCAATTTCAAATGTAAGTAAACGTGTCATAATTTCCTTTGTTAATTTCAGATAATTGATTACATTATCATGAATGAATCTGAATGACACACATCTTCAAAGGAGTAGCTTGTCATTGTATTCCATTATATGAAAGAATGATCATGTAATTCTTATAACTAAAGATTCATGTTGCATATCTTAATGTGTAATAGGCAGTATATTATGTAAAATAAAACTCACTTGTAAACTAAAAACTCACTTGAAATATTTAACTTTTGTATTCCTCTAAATTGTGTTTTTCAATGAACTCAATAAGGCCTTTATATAGACTCTACTCTTGCAAAAAAAACTGAAAAATAATTAAATCTATCACCTCTTGGCATTTCATCTACAAACCTTTCATCTACAAAGATTATTGACCTTTTATGTTTCCATTAACTTCTAAATTGTAACTTCTAATTGAAAAAACTCACTAAAACATAACATTTAATGTTTATTCAACAAAACTCCCCCATAAACTTAAATGCTTCTACCATCCGTCATGCCAATCATTTTCTTGCATTTGTCGAGAAGTACTTTCGGTAGCGATTTTGTGAAGATATCCACAACTTGATCCTGACTTGCCACATGCACCAATTCCACACTTCCTTCCTTCACATGATTTCGGATAAAGTGAAAACGAAGGTCAATGTGTTTGCTTCTTTCATGGTTCACTGGATTCTTTGCCAACTCAATTGCTGATTTGTTATCAACTTGAATCACGGTTGCAGCTAGTTGCTTTAGCTCCATCTTGCTCAACAAATTTCTAAGCTATATCGTATGACATACACACCAAGATGCTGCCACATATTCAGCTTCACACGTCGAAAGCGTCACGATCGGTTGCTTCTTTGAAAGCCAAGTAAATGCAGTATCTCCCATAAAGAACACATATCCCGATGTACTTTTTCGATTGTCTATGTCTCCGCACCAATCGCTGTCGGAGTAGCCATGCGACTTGTAATCTTCTACTTTCGAGTAGAACAACCCGAGTGACACGGTTCCTTGGATGTATCGTAGGATTCACTTCACCGCCTTCCAATGTGAATAAACCGGCTCCTCCATGAACTGACTTATAATACCGACACTTAATGAAAGATCCAGCCTTGTGCATGTGAGATAGCGAAGGCTTCCTACCCAACTCTGGTATCTACTCGCATCGACACGTTCTCCTCTATCGAACTTCGAGAGTTTTGCACCTGGTTCCATTGGTGTTGATACCGGGTTGCAATTTTCCATCTTGTACTTCTTCAAAATCTCTTTTGCATATGTCTCCTGTGATACAAAAATACCTGTCTCTACTTGTCTAACCTCCAAACCAAGAAAAACTTCATCAAGCCCAAATCTGTCATCTCAAATTCCCATGTCATTGTACCCTTAAACTCTTCTATCATCTCATCATTGTTTCCCATAAAAATGAGGTCATCGACATAAAGAGCAACAAATAACACGTTACCTCCATTCTCCTTTGCGTAAAGGGCATGCTCGTAGGGACATTTCTTGAACCCGTTCTCCTTGAAATATGTATCGATACGTGTATTCCATGCCCGCGGTGCTTGCTTCAACCTGTAAAGCGCCTTCTTCAATTTTAGCACCTTCTTCTCTTCTCCGATTTTCATGAACCTGGGTGGTTGTTCGATGTAGACATCTTCTTCGAGCACACCATTCAAGAATGCCGACTTGACATCCATTTGAAATATTTGCCATTTGAATTGAGCAGCTTGTGAAATGAGTAATCGGATTGTCTTCATTCTTGCAACAAGACCAAACACCTCGTCATAGTCGATTCCTATCTTTTGCTTGTATCCCTTCGCAACAAGTCTCTCCTTGTAGCGTTCTATCTCACCTTGAGCATTCATCTTTTTCTTGAACACCCACTTCACACCAATAGGCTGACTGCCTTTCGGCAATTCTGCTAGCTCCCATGTGTTGTTGCGGTCAATCGCCTTAATCTCCTCGTTCATGGAGGTTTGCCACTTCTTATCTCGCACCGCCTCTTTAAAGCTGATATTTTCAGCATCTGCCTAAAGACATACAAGGTGTACCTCATTTGTCGCATCATACAAATCTTGCAAACTTCACATTTTTGGTTGTTGTGGTTCATCTTCATCATCGGTAGTTTCAGAGTTTGTTGGTATACTTGTTGGTGCAATGACTGATGATTCTCCAACGAATGATAACCTCCGTCGAATTGTTCCAGTCCCACTCACTTGCTTCATTTACTCGCACATCATGACTCACCATCACCTTCTTGCTTATCGGGTCGAGTAGCTTGTACCCTTTTGTCTTCTCATCATACCCAATAAAAATATACCTTTTGTTTTTGTCTTCAAGCTTCATTCTTCGTTGATCCGGTACGTGTGCATAAGCCACACTACCGAATACTTTGAGATGAGAAACTGTCGGCTTTTGTCTACTCCCTGCCTCTTGTGGTGTTTGATCATCTAACTTCATATGTGGACATCAATTTTGTACATAGATGGAACATTGCACGGCTTCTGCCCAGAATTCCTTCGGCATCTTCTTGCTCTTGAGCATTGATCGAACCATGTTGAGAATAGTCTGATTCTTCCTCTTGGCCACACCATTTTGTTGAGGAGAGAGTATGGTGCGGTTAGAAATCTCCTTATGCCTTGCTCCTCGCAATACTCCATGAAAGCCGTCGAAGTATACTCGCCACCTCTATCGGATCGTACGGCTTTGATGTGTCTACCAGCTGCCTTCTCCATCATCACTTTGAACTTTTTAAACACCTCGAATGCCTTGGATTTTTCTTTCAAAAAATAAACCCAAGTTTTTCGTGAGAAATCATCGATAAAGGTAATGAAGTACCTTTTACCACTGAAAGATTCAGGGGCGATTGGGCCACATATGTTGGTATGAATCAACTCGAGAGTATGTTTAGCTCGATATTCTACCTTCTTTTGAAACGAGATTCTCGCTTGCTTGCCAAGCACACATTCTTCACAAAATTTGCCCTCATAGTCCATGTCCGGCAGCCCGTGCACCATGTTCTTCTTTGCTAACTCTTTTAGACCACCTTGATGTAGGTGACCAAAGCGGAGATGCCACAGAGACGCTTTGTCTTCTACATTGACTCGCAAACACTTTTCTCGCACGCTTCTCAAATTCAGTTTGTACATCTGATTTCTTCCCATCTCGACTAGAGCAACCAGACGCCCTTGTTTGTCCTTCAAGTGTAGTACTCGGTCTTTTAAAAGTATCGAGTAACCTTTCTCCGTGTGTTGTCCCATACTCAAAATGTTAGTCTTGAGGTCTGGTACGTAATAAACATCTTGGATTGACCCTATTAAGCCATCCTTTTGTAAGTAACAAACCGTACCTCGGCCTTTAACCTCCACCTTTGATGCATCTCCAAATGACACATGACCATCTTCAATCTTTTGCATCTCTTTGAATAGGTACTCATGACCGCACATATGGTTGCTTGCCCCCGAGTCGAGGTACCACAGAGTGTCATTGTTGATGTTGACTTCATTTTGAGCCATCAAGAGAAGGCCTTCATTTTCGTCTTCCAAGACTAGGTTGGTTGTTTCTTCCATCGGCTCGACAATCTTTTGTAAAATGCCCCACGTTACCACAATTATAACATTTGTAGGAGTTGCAATCCTTCGCATAGTGACCATACTTGTAACACTTGTAGCAGTTGATGTTGGAATAGTTCGACCGGCCGCCTCTTCCTCGACCGCGTCCTCTTCCACGTCAATTTGGTTGGCTCGACTGTCCCTTCTCCTTATAGTACCTCTCATGACTGCTGCCTTAACCACCGCGACCATTTTCACGACTTCCACGGCCACGCCCTCTACCTCAGAAATTTTGAGAATATAATACATTTTCGTCTTTGATTGACGGCTTGGTTTGAAGTGCTTGCTCGAGTGTAACCTCCTTTTTTTCTTCTTACATTGTTCGCGTGCCTCGAGAGAACCGACAAGCTCATCGACTGTGAGCCTCGCAAGGTCCTTTGATTCTTCTATTGCGCACACAACATTCTCAAAATTGTCGGTTAATGATCTCAAAATCTTTTCCACAACTCGCACATCGATTAACGCTTTGCCATTACGAATGACTTGGTTCACCACGGCTTGTACACGCGTGATGTAGTCAGATACACTTTCCGACTCCTTCATCTTCATGCTCTTCAACTCGCCACGAAGAGTTTGGAGATGCACTTGCTTGACTCGGTCGGCTCCTTTGAACACTTTTGCTAAAATGTCCCACGCTTCTTTTGAAGTAGTTGCACCGGCAATCATCTCAAAGCCCGACTCATCAACGACTTGGAACAACATGTATAACGCCGTCTTATCCTTCGCTCGCACCTCTTTCAATGCCTTGTTTTGAGCCGCCGTATATCCCGTGGTATTTGTTGGTTCTTCGAAACCTTCTTCGACCACCTCCCATGCATCTTGAGAGCCGAGAAGGGCTTTCATTTGAATACTCCAGTTCTCGTAGTTCGCCTTCGTTAGTCGTGGTAGCGGCATTTGACCCGTCACATTCGCCATTGGCTTTGATACCAATTTGTAAACTAAAAACTCACTTGTAAACTAAAAACTCACTTGAAATATTTAACTTTTGTATTCCTCTAAGTTGTGTTTTCCAATCAACTCAACAAGGCCTTTATATAGACTCTACTCTTGCAAAAAAAACTGAAAAATAATTAAATCTATCACCCCTTGGCGTTTCATTTACAAACCTTTCATCTACAAAGACTCTTGACCTTTTATGTTTCCACTAACTTCTAAATTGTAACTTCTAAATTATAACTTCTAATTAAAAAAAACCCACTAAAACATAACATTTAATGTTTATTCAACATATTACAATACTGCTGATACATAGAGCACTGTGTTTAATATATCAAGATTCTGTCAGTTAGGTATGTATATAAGGTTGTAAATTCTTAGTATTTACTACGAGATTGGTTTGACTTTTCCTCCCATTCTTCTATCTTCTCTCTAATTCTTTCATTATCTCATACACTCGTCTATGGCGAATTCTTCTTCTTCTTCACCAATTTTTCTTCTTGAAAAATATTTTGCAATTTGATCTTTGTGAGATTCAACTACAAAAACTATGTGTTTTAGAGATATAAAATTGAGTATGTTCTTAAGGCTCATAAATTTTTGGCCATGTTAATGGGCTCTTGAGCGGATCATACATTAGCCCCAAGAGTTTGGTCTCTAACTAAAAACCTAATGTCCTGTCCAGCACAACTTCTTTTCGATGATAAAGGCAATGTTACCACAAATGTTGATCCAGAATTCTTTCTATGGTGTTCTCAGGATCAAGCATTAATGACCTTCATTAATGCAACTCTCTCTTCTATAGCCTTATTATATGTAGTAGGATCAAGATACTCTAAAGAAGTTTGGACCACTCTTGCGAGAATATTTTCTTCTCTTTCAAGATCAAACATATTACAGTTGAAAGGTGAGTTAAGACCATATCCAAGAAGAGCAATGAAACCATTGACTCTTATGTGCAGCATATCAAGAAAGATCAAACATATTACAGTCGAAAGGTGAGTTATAGACCATATCCAAGAAGTGCAATGAAACCATTGACTCTTATCTGCAACATATCAAGGAAGTTAGAGACACACTTCTAGTCCATAACTAGGCCAGTATGTCAAATCTGCAATATACCGGGTGGTAATACCCTTGATTGCTATCACCGAATGGACTATGCTTACCAAGAAACATCCACCTATATAGTTGCTACTCTGACAGGCACATATACTCAATATTCTACAGAAACTGGTATTTCTACTTGACTTTCTGATATTGTGTGTAATGCTCAATTAACATCTAAATTGTTTAATCTCAAACTTACTAAAGAATATAATGGAGAAGATTACATCAAAATAGTTAAAAAAAACATCCATTAGATCACAGAAACAGGTTGTGGATCACTTTATATTGATAAACTTTTTTAATAAACTCCTTTGTGTTCCAAAAATACTACTAATCTCTTATTTGTTCATCAGTGTTGTTCAAATTACATTGCACATTCACTTTTGATTATGATTTTTTCTTTATTCAGGACAAACAACCAGGCAAATATTGTTCAAGGGACCGAGCAAAAGTTTGTTATGGATCTTCTACTAAGGCAAGTCTCACTTGTGCCAAGCCTTATGAAACCCCACTCTCACCAAAGACATACTTTTTATTGACTCTCAAGCTCAAACTATCTAAAATCCTACTCATTATAGAACACTAGTTGTAGGCTTTCAATATCTAACCTTCATTATGCGTGATATTACTTTTAGAGTAAACAAAGTCTGCCAATTTATAGATTCTCACACTTTTGTGCATCTAATTGCTATTCAAAATATACTAAGTTATCCTAAAGGCACCTCTGATTTTGGAATAAAGTTTAAGAAAGGGATTTTATGCCTTAATGCCTACTATGTTACTGATTGTGCAGGAGACAACAGAAGATCCACATCTAGTTTTGTCATCTTCTTAGGTTCTAATCTTATTTCTTGGTCAGCCAAGGAGAAAGCCACTTTGGCAAGGACCACCACAAAGGCTGAATACGGGTCTTTAGCTAATGTAACTGTTGAATTATGTTGGATCACACATTTACTGAAGGATTTGCATATTACTCTCAACTCTCCTCCTTAATTCTAGTGTGACAATGTATCTGCAATGGCTATTGCTTCCAATAATCTATTTCATGCTAGGACAAAACACATTGAATTTAATTTTCAATTTTGTGAGAGAGAAGATTGCTCGAAAGGATCTTGCTGTAAGCTCAATTTGCTCATAAGATAAGTTGGTAAACTTATTCACTAGATCGCTTCTTGCTACTATGTTTTCTCCTCTCATAATGAATCATGCTATGTATTGGTGATGAGTATATAACGCAGCTTGAGTAGTTAAGTCTTGTGTTATGAATGCATAAGCAGGTAAAGAGTACATGTGTTGAGATACCAAGGAAGTAAGAGACCCTAAAGAGGGGGGTTTTTCGAGGAATACAAATAACCTCTGGGGTTTTTTTTCAGATTTTTGTACCGCAATTGGTGCATTAGTCTTTGCAGCCTTAATGCTTTTTGCCAGTTAGTTCCATTAACACAAAGATGCTCCAAAATTGGCTTGTGTTCACATATCTCCATTAGAAGTTACTAAATGGAGCTAAGTTGCAAACTGATTCATCGATTTGAGGGGATGATAACTAACAGATTTCTATACATATCCTACTGTGTAACAGGTAGCATGTTACTGTAATACTGCTGATATATAGAGTAGTGTGTTTAATATATCAGGATTCTTTACTTGGATGTATTAGTTATGGTATCTTATGTATTACAACAATTGTATACAAGGTTATAAATTCTCTGTATTTAATACATGATTGGTTTTACTTTTCCCCCATTTCTTCTCTATTCTCTCTAATTCTCTCATTATCTCAAACTCACAAATTCAACTTTTTGAAGCTATTATCCATGTCACTGACATCAATAATCTGTCATTTAAGAAATTTCTTGATGGCTTATTTTTTAAAGATGGATTAAGCATTTTTAGTTTGTGTGGCCAATGTTATGATGAAGTAAGTAATGTGCATTTTATATTAACTACTTTGCCCATCAACTTCACTAAGCTTTAGTAGCTGTTTGGAAAAGAAATATATAGATACATGACTCTTTATCAACTAGTTGCTAATGTGGTCCACATTGTTGGAGCATCAATGAAATGTCGTGACATCCTTCGAATGACACTACTGTAGTTTTTGAATTTCGCTATTCATAATAGTGAGATTTTTATTGGACAATGACTAAAACAGGAAACAAGTGTTAAAAAGGCTGCTGATGATACACGTTGAGGCTCACATCCTATACTTTGGCAGGTTTGTTACCATGTTTCCCTGAGTAATAGATGTACTTTTTATAATCTTAATTGGAAGAATGATCAAGTTATGAAAATAAATATGGAAGCAAAGCTTCTACTTGATACAAGTCAATCATTTAGTTTTAAAAATTAATATTGGGGTTTACTGTTGATTTATCTCAAGCATTAAAGAGAAGAAATCAAGATCGTGTGAATACAATAAATTTAGTTAGACAATGCAAAAAGTGATTGTAAATTATGAGAAATACAAGATAAGATTTTATACCCAGTCATGTTTATTCTTTTTGTAATAAATGTGATATTGAAGTTCCCATCATGGATGACATATCTTCATACAAGAAGACAACGACATAAAGCTCATAACATCACAAATATGCATCATTATGGAGCTGAAACATTTTATGAGGTCATTACGGTTGAAACATTTTATGATATCATTACTATGTAATTTTGAGGATTAAATAATCATTTCAATGAGAAATACAGAATCTTTTGCTTTGTGCTGCATGTCTAAATCAAGTGAGGGTTTAGTAAAATCATCAAAATAATTAAAAAAAATCTCATCTTGCCAAATTAAAAAATAGTCTCACCCTGCAGTTTAGGATGCTACAATTTTTACGGGACGACTGCAAATCCATATGGATAACATCAAGTTCTAAAGATTAAAAAGGACTAATCATATTGCACAACATATTCTTGGAAAATAAAATACAGAGTAATCCATTGGAGTGTACTACTTGTTGAGATTTTCACGAATCATATACGTTAATTTATTGTAGCGGCTACCCTAGAGGTGGTGTTTTCTACTATGGAATATTATCAAGATCAATTACGTAATTGAATGAGAGATCAATGGATGAAGGGTAATTTGATTGTGTATAATTGAAGAATATATGATAAAATTGGTAATGAAACAATTATACGATAGAGTTCAAAACATGACAATTGTAGAGGACATGTAGATGTAACAATGAAAAATGAAAATATATTATTAATGAGACAGTTCTATTTTTATAATGTTACTTTTATATTAAAAGAGCCCTGAACAAAAATCCCAGATTTATCTTTGGTCTCAACTGAGTAATATGTGCCTCACTGGGAGGCACTCACAAGTCACAGTATCTTTCTGTGAATGAGCCTCCCAATAAGGAGGAATTCTAAGAAATGATGGTTAAAACGTGGTTGTCTGTGAATTGTGTATCAAACCACCGCTGCTTTGATGCAAGTGAACCCACTATTGTCATTAATGTTGGTTTAGTGAGCCATTTACATGAAACCATTAATGATTTGATGCACAATAATAGGCGACCACATTGTGGCTCCATTCCTAAGAATTTCTCTCCGGTAAGGAAGAATAATTTTCCTACTGTGTATTTTCTAACTTGTTCTATGTATTTGTTTACTTCATCATGTATTTTCTAACTTGATGTCTATTATCATTTTTCTTATGTTTGTAATATTTTCTATCTTCATATATGTATTTATGTTCTAACTAATATATGTTGTACCTTTTTTTAATGAATTCGAATATTATTAAGAAAAATATGAAGGTAAGAGTAACATCATGGACAGTTAAATACCATTTCAATAATAACTTTATCCCTATCAATCAAACTATAAATACATTGTGACAAAAAAAATAATGAAACTCCAACTCTGATCTTACTAATATATCTCGTACTTTATATGCATTAGATTTATACACTACAAATGGAAGTCTTTTTTTACATTACAAATGGAAGTTGGACTAAGTATAAAAGGATCACTCTCTAATGTTGGGGATTTTTTCCCGCCATTGATGTTGGGATTAATCTTGACCGTTAAATCTGGTCAGGATGATCTCAACCATTAGATGAGTTTAGGGATAAATTGCTTTGCAACTTGAGGAAAATGTACCCTTCTTTCACTCTCTCTTTCTCCTTCGGTTTCCCCTTCCCCATAACAAAAAAACCCCCAAAATCAGACGAAGCTCAACCCCTTTCTCATTTCCTCCTCTCCCTTTCCACTTCCCATAACAAAAAATTAGGGCACGTGAACAACCCTTTATAGAGCAAAGCCTCTCTCTCTCTCTCTCTCTTCACGGTGGTTATCTCTCTTTCAGACCCCTGTGAGTTCGTATTAGAGTTGCATCGCTAAGAAGTCACTACTACCATGAAGGTCGTCGTTGCCTCGACCAAGCACCTAAAGCCAAAATTCGGCCTCACCTCCTCCGATCTACAGGTTTACTGAGAGAATCATATGGGAAATTCCATGAGTGAGATTGATAGATGGGTTTTGAGCATTTTATTTAAGATGTTTTATTTGGCTTGGGATGCAAGTTGTAAAACATGTTTTGAGTATTTTCATTCTTTCCATTCTTCTATAACTTAGCTGTTGTTTTTCTCTTTGGTTTAACAAAGATGGTGGATGCGAGGAAGATAGAGCTTTGACGACTGATGGAGGATTTGGGTAAACCTTTCACCTGTAATTTCTTTTTATTTATGTTAGTTTAGAGATGAAACATTTGTTGCATGTGGGGGGTCTTGAATCCAGGTTCCAAAAAGGTTTTGATGACCACAAAAATTGCTTCGTAACAAAAGGCCACGTTTGTGGTGTGTAGACCAAAAATGACCTTGTTTTCCTTTGCAGGTTACGTAATTCTTTGGTCTATATACCTCACAACGATCATGTAATGAATGGAAGCTCAACCCTATCTCTTCGAGATGGCCAAGTAAATACTTACAAGGAGTATTATAAACTTCGGTGTGTGCTTATATTTCATTTAATTCTTGTCATAGTAGTTTTTTGTTCTTTTTCATAGAATGAATGGAAGATTTGTTTTGTGAAAGTTTTTGGTATAATAAAAGGCTCATTGAACACAAGTAACTTTTATTATTTCTTGCTCATACATGGTATTGAACTAAATTTTGAACAAGAAATATGTTAGAATTATATCCATAACGTAGGGTGTAATAACTATTGATGAGTATTTAGTTATTTCTCAGACATTTTGTATTACTGAATTTAATGAATAAATAAATTTTTCCTTTAGTTAAAAGTGTTTATAATTTACTCAAGTTGTGGAACTATTATCAACGTAAGAAGAGTAAAGACAGAGGAGTCTTCCAGACAAACTCTTCTGAAATAGTTCAGAATGTTATTCGCAATCTTAGGATCGACTGAACAATCGAATCTGATTATGACAATTAGGTTGAACCAATGCCAGTTTTGGGGCATGAAAGTGGAGACTCAAATAGTTATAGAACACGTTTAATAGACCGGTAACAAATTAGTTTAAAGCAAAAATAATTTACCTAGCTCTAAATCTAATTGTTACACATTAAAAGTATTTTTATAATTACCTTAATTCTGAGATGAATACATAGCTTGACTTAGCTACTTGTTATCTTACATACGTCAAATGGGTGAGTTCCAATTAGCGGATAATATCTCTGTTGTTAGGATCGAAATTCAACCATGTTGGGGTTATGTGATTCACAAATATGAAAATTCGTGGTTGGATTATGAAAGCAACAATATCACCTTATTTTTATTTATGGGTGTATGAATAAAAAAACAGGATCTGATATTCAATGAATTGAGTCATTGATTAAGACTTGTGAATTGTATGAAACAATTCACTATATGCCTTTCTTATTCACAGTCAATAAAAGAGTAAAGGAAATAATAACAAGAGGGTAAATGGTAATTTTATATCTCCGCTCTTGTTACTGATATTCACGACAGATAATATGTTAAAATATTATGTGGACCATGAAATAAAGAGTTTATTTGCACCAACAGAAAAATGTAGCACGCATGAATCGAGAGTTGATTCGTCATCGAACCTATAGTGGAGTCGTACGATGTCAGGGTTAAATATGTCAGAAATTTATAAAGATAAATTTGTCGGGTATTTGAATCATATAGCTTTGTTCATGTAGATCTATTCGGTCTCAGAAATAGCTCATAAGAATGGGAATAAAAGAAACGATATCAGTTGGACCAAAATATATTTTGGTGTCAATGTGTATTTCCTACACTCATATGTGATGGGTGCTGTCACTTAATTAGTTAAGTGTGATTAATTGTATTGAAATTAATTAATTTATTATTAGATAATTAGTAAATAAAATGATATTAATTAATTGATAGATATCAATTAGATTTATCAATTGGATTGATGAATTTCGATATAACAAAAATTCTAAGAGGATATATACAAAATATGGCCATGGTGGTTATTTTGGGTTTCATTTTCAAAAATTGGAAATATAGGGGTATATTCATAAATTCTTAAAATTAATATATCTATGTGTGCATGTGTGATAGCAACACAACTCTAGAACACAGTAATTGATATTGATCAATACAATGCTTAATTACACAGAGAGAAAAAGAGTTTTCTCTTACTCCCTCACATGTTGCCGCCGAATTTCAAATTGAAAGAAGAAAATTTTGATTTCATTCAATCGTTTTCAGAACTCACACTCAGTTCTTACATAAACTGATAAAGTAAGTTTGCAGAGGAAAAATATAAATTTATAAAATCAAACATACAAAAGAAAAAGTTGACTCTACTGACACTTATAAAAGCCTACTAGGTAGAAAGCAATATTGTAATCTCTTGAATACGAATAAAAAACATAAAAAATAATGATGAAGTGAACAAAGTAATGATGATGTGTTATCAAGCTTTTTGTTTGTAGAAAACTAGAGTTGTAGAATAGCTTACATTATGATGAAGATTGAGGGAAAAAAAACCTCACTTTGATCGATGATAGATGGAGTCGGAGAGAAGAGGAGACAATTGGAGTGGTGGCGTGGTGAGCTATGCTTTTCTTTAATAAGAAACATGTTAATGCACAAATAAACGGAGGGTTTTTAACGGAGAATTACTTTGTTATGGAAAACGAAACACGAATGATGTGATAATTTTTTATTAGTAGAACTGATGATGGCACAGATTTTTTGAGACAGATGATCTAAATTTAAAATAAAATATTTTTACGCCATTTGCTGGCACTGCTGCCGCAAAGTCGTCGAAAACTGCCGTTGGAAAAGTCGACGGCCTCTTCCGCCGCCGTGCCACACTGCCTCTTGTTGTCCACTATCGTGCCCTGTGTGGTGACTAGAGTTTATGAAACTCTAAGCGATAATAATTACGGTTTAGGAAATCCTATGATGTTTCGTAAAAATCATAATCTCATCTTTTATCTTTAATATTTTTGAATTTTGAATTTTAATTTTTAAACGAATAAAAGATAATTAAAGTTCAGAAGGTATTGACAAACTGGGAAGTATCATGTTATCAAATTTATTGCTGACCATACGCACACGACGTCAAGTCCTAGCAAAAGTCATCTACACAGATTGCAAAGAAAGTTGACTATGCCCCAAGCAGCTGAAATTGAGTTAGCTGATTGTTCAGGAATTCATTCAGAAATAGGTTGTGAATTGATGGCCAGACGAGCTGGTGGGCGTGACTCTCTTGGATTTATTCCTGAAGATTATAAAAATTATTTGCGTTCAAAATGTTTTATCCGAATAAGAATGGGTGACACATGTGGCCTTCTTGAATATTTACAAAGAATGCGATTAGAAGATCCAAATTTTTTCTATGTTATTCAAGTTTATGTAAATGATCACATAACCAATATTCTTTGGGCAGATGCAAAGATGATGATTGATTATACTTACTTCGACGATGTGGTTTGCTTTAATACGACATACAAAAAAAATCAAGAACGCCACCCTTTTGCAATGTTTCTCAGATTCAATCACCATAAGCAGACTATTATTTTTGGAGTCGTATTATATATGATGAAACCGCTGAAACTTTTGTTTGGCTCTTTGATACTTTTGTTTGAGCTATGTCGGGGAAAAAACCAATCACTATCTAATCGGGATCGGGCAATCGTCAAAGCATTGGCCTCCACATGGCCGGAAACAACTCATCATTTATGCATTTGGCATCTATACCAAAATACATCAAAAAGCTTAATCATGGTAGCAGTTTAGGAAATTTTCAAAAGACTTGAGTAGTTGCATATATAACTATGAGGAAGAAGATACATTTATGATAACTTGGAATAGTATGCTTGAAAAGTATGGTCTTGAACATAATGACCGGTTGCAACGAATATTCAAAATAAAGGAGAAATGGGCATTGCCATATGGAAGGGAATTGTTTTATCCAGATATGATGACCACACAATGCAATGAAAGCTTGAACAACATGATTAAAAATTATGTTAGTTATAAGCATGATTTATTACGATTCTTTCATCATTTTCAAAGGTTTGTTGAAGATCGCTTCTACTCGCTTTGAAGAATTAAAAGAAAATTTTAAAGCAACTCAAAGTACTCTAGTATTATCTTTTTCAGTTGAAATCTTAAAGCATGCAGCAAGTATGTACACTCATGCAGTGCTAACAAGTTTCAAAATGAACTGTGCATTGCCTATGATTGTATTATGCACATTAAGGATGCCAATACATAAGTTATTATATACAATCTTGTTTCATATACGAAACATCTTAGTCATGCTGTTGAATATGACTCATCAAGTGGTACAATTGATTGTAGCTGTAAGAAATATAGGTTTGCGGGAATTTTATTCTCTCATGCGCTTTAAAGTTCTTTCTTCAAGAAGTATCGTGAAGATCCATGACCAATACATTTTGAAAAGATGGACAAAAACTGTAAAATTAAGAAACATAGGCGTGACCACTACAAATAATGTCTCTGATGACCTGAAAGCTAAAATCGCAAGTTATTATAGAGACATATGCAAACTACAAACTCAACTATCAATAAAAGCTTCAGAATTAGATGAATCATATAAGATTGTTATGGCTTGTCTCAATAAGATTTTAGGAGTGTAGAAGTGTGCTTGAGAGGGAAGGTGGTTGAAAGATCTAATACCAATACCTCATATTTTGACATCACATCCAATGATGGTCAAAGGAAATGTCTAGATGAAGATTTCAACAAAGCTAGAGGGATTAAAAGCAAACAACTTATGCGTGGAAGATCAAAACGACTAAAAGGAGTTCTTGAAAAGAGAAAATAAAAGAAAAACAGGATGAGCAAATGACTTCTCAAAATTCAAATGAGTTTTATCATTCCAACGAATCAAATGTTCTGCTTCCATCATTTA
Source organism: Datisca glomerata (assembly GCA_003255025.1). Classification (NCBI taxonomy): domain Eukaryota; kingdom Viridiplantae; phylum Streptophyta; class Magnoliopsida; order Cucurbitales; family Datiscaceae; genus Datisca; species Datisca glomerata. The sequence goes on from QANY01008646.1 coordinate 1,555,435, forward strand.
TCCAATATGTACTTTATTATTTTATTTTTTAAATGGGATAATTAAACTAGTCATTGTAAATTTACTTATATTTATATTCTTCATGCTCTTATTCAATATGATGGTTTCAGCAAAAAGATGTAGACACTTATTATTCAAACTATGGATATAGTGTAAATGAAGATTTTTTGCCTCCCTTATCACAACTTAAGCAGCTACTTTGTTTATTTTTTTTTGTACATCAATTGATTCATAGCTCGTGGAATTTTTCATTTGGTTTATAAAATTAACAAAAATGTCATTATTCAAGAAATTTATCGACCACCATCATAGCCATTATATCAGGGTGAAGACCAGTCATCTGGTCTCAATAATCAACTTTAAATTCATTAACTTCAGCTTCATCTTTTAAAGAACTCTTTCATATTCTAGTTTCAATGAAATTTTTTATTTTTTTTGTCACTGATATATGATACATTATATTCTTAAAGAAAAAACTCTTGGAGCTACTACTTACTTTTAAATATATCTTAATTTATATTTCTTTATATTTTAAATGGTTATGTTTTTAATGTTTATATCATAAATGTCCAATCTACAATAGAAAGAATTTGCGGATCATCAACATTTTTTGTTCTTTTAGAAAAAGGTGGATTGTTTTTTTAATATAATATAAAAAAGGTGAATTTGCACATCAATCAATGTTTATATCATAAACGTTTTTATTCAATTTTTTAATTCTTTTTAAGTCCAAAAAAGCATAATCTATCACAGAAAAAACTAGTTATAGGATAGCTATCCTAATGTGATTGTAGGACGTGTTTTTTCCGATCAAAGATTTTTTTTTCATTTGTCAGATGAGTTTGCACAGAGGGCGAATTTGTAGGACACTGCATTTCTTAAAGAAAAATTGTAGGACAACATGTAACTTTTTTAAAGAAAAACTTTGAAGACGCTGACAATTTCTAACGAAGAATTACTTTGTTACGGAAAATGAAGCGCGGATGATTTGGTAATTTGAGATAGATGATGGGATAAATTTTTTGGGACAGATAATCCAGATTTTTTTATTTTCATTCTAATGATACTCAAGATGTTAGGATACGGTTCTCGGCAACCCAAACACCACAACATCCAATTTGCAACTTTGGAGGGAAAAGAAAGAGAAAGAAACCCAAGAAAAATAGTTCTAATAAAAAAGTTACTTGCGTGAAAAGATAATTATCCATTTTATTTATTTTATATTTGAAATTTTAAATTTAAAAGATAATTATCTATTTATCTTTTATCTTTTGAAATTTTAAATTTTAAAAGGATTTTAATGAGATTATTTAATTGAAAAAATATTTTTTCTTCATTAAAGGGTTTTGATTCAAATTTAAATTTTGAACTTTTAAAATTTAAATTTTGAATTTTGAATTTAAATTTTAAATTTTAAAATAGGAATAGATTTTTGTAAATAGTTACAAATTGTTGGGACTTCCTAAAGGACAAGTAACAATTACAGATGCCATGAAGATTAGTATTTAAATTAATTATAATTTATTTATTATTTTTTACGTGTTGTAATTAGAAATAGCCAATAGGAGGTTAATATTCAATGGATGATTTATTATTAATCCCGTATTATCATATAACATGTCATATAAAAATAGGGATATGCCAATGTCAAAATGTCATGTAGCATGTGCATGAACCATTGTAGTTTAATTTATAATGGGTTATAATTTTGAATTTTATAAAAGTTATAAATTTTAAATTGGGATTTAAATTTTATAAAAAGTTTATAATTTTCGAAACTTGTTTTTTCCAAATTAATAAAGAATTATTATTTTTGAAAGAATAACGAAAAATCTATTTTTCCAAAAACTTAGTGGGGGGTCGTTTACGTTGAAACATTTTCAAGGTCCCCAACACAAAGTTGATCATGGCACGAGGAATGGTTTAGAGCCGCCCTAGCGGTCCTCTCTTCAATGGGAGAAACTTTGGAATCGTGGCGCTTTAAGTCATCGAGTTGTTTAAGAAGCTAAAGCTTGTAAAGGAAGTAGTGCGGCATGACCATCCCTAGACGGACTATTAGTTCATAACAACATTTAAAGTTGATGCATTGGTTAAACACTTAGATCGAAGGACATTGGAATCCTTCATTGGGGTTGGTCAATGGGGCTAAAGTGACCAAAACCATTGGTGATTGGTTAAGCTAGATGTAGTGACATCTTAAGAAGCGTTAATCAAATGAGAGGAGTCTCGATGCAATATGAGGTAGCATGGACGTTGTCCTTAGATGAAACAAGCTATTGTTGTTGATCGTAACATCATAAAAGAAATATCGGTTGTATCTATGGGAACTATTAAATTGTCATTTGATAATAATTTTATGGTTTTACGTGGTGGTTATTATATCCTAGTTTTTTTTGGAATAACCTTATTTTAGTAGCTAGCTTAATTGAGCAAGAATTCAATTTGAATTTCATTGATAAAGATATTAGTATTTTAGAAATGACTTCTTAATTAGTACCGCACATTTGATAAATATATTGTTTTACGTAAAACCAATAGTTTCAATGATATGTGACACTGAAGTGAATGTTGATTCACAAAGGGGTAGTAAAAGGTTGAAATTTGACTCAGCCGATCAACCTACGCCTTGGGCATATTAACCTGAACAAGATTACAAGACTTGCGAAGGAGAGTCCTTTATAAACTTTAAGTGTGGGATCACTACCCATATGTGAATCTTGTATAAAAGATAAAATGATCAAGAGACACTTTTCAGTGAAGGGTGAAAGAGCCACTCAATGACTCGAACTCGTACATAGTGATATATGTGGGTCATTGAATGTCCAAGCAAGAGGAGGTTATGAATATTCCGTAACCATCACTGATCACCACTACTCACGGATTGATCATGTTTATCTAATGTGCCATAAATATGAAACTTTTGAAAAGTTCAAAGAGTATAAGGCTATGGTTGAGAAGTAATTAGATAAGCAAATCAAAACATTACGATCCGATCATGGTTGAGAGTACTTTCTAGGAGAGTTTGAAGACTTTCTTAAGGAAGAAGGTATTCTTTCTCAGCTTACAGCACCTGGCACTCTAGAACAAAATGGTGTGTTATAGAGAAAGAATCAAACGCTGATGGATATGGTTAGATCCATGATGAGTTACTCATCTCTCCCAGATTCGTTCTGGGGATATGTCTTGGAAACAGCAGCATACATTTTGAAACAAGTGTCGTCGAAGATGGTGCCTGGCACGCCATATGGAAGATAGAATGAACGAAAGTCATCGGTTAACCACATTAGAATATGGGGTGCCCAGCACATGTTCTGAAACCGAAGACATGCAAGTTGGCCAATCGATCAGAATTATGGATATTTGTAGGATATCCCAAGGGAACGAAATGGTGCATCTTTTATGCTCAACCTGACAAGAAAACATTCATTAGTACAAATGCACAGTTTCTTGAGGAAGACTATATAAGAAGTGTGAAGCCAAGAAACACTCTTGTGCTAGAAGAATTATTTCTGATTTAATAGTTGAAGAACCATAATAGGGGCCAGAGCCTATGGAGCCTCGACGCAGTGGGAGGGTTGTAAGATAGCCTGACATGTACATGTCGTATGGAGATGCCTTAACAGCAGTCTCAGATAAGGATCATGGTGAACCTATTTTCTACTCACAGGCCATGGCTAGTCCTAAAGAAAACTTATGGCAGGAAGCCATGAACATTGAGATACATTCGATGTACTCGAATAGAGTCTGAAAACTTGTAGATCCTCCTAAAAGGGTAAAATCTGTAGGGTACAAATGAATCTATAAGAAAAAGAGAGGTCTGGATAGGAATGTGGAGACATTCAAAGCTAGACTAGTAGCCAAGGGCTTCACTCAAAAGGAAGGTATAGAATATGAGGATACCTTCTCGTCGGTAGTCATGCTTAAATCCATCTGAATTATCCTGTTCATTGTTGCTGTCCTAGATTATGAAATCTAGCAGATGTATATCAATGCTTCTTTTCTAAATGGCAATCTTGAAGAGCGTATTCATATGGTTCAACCAGACAAGTTCATGGAAAAATGCCAATATGGCAAGGTTTATGAGCTGCTTAAGTCCATTTATGGACTTAAATAAGCGTCACAGTCTTGGAATATTTGATTCGACAAAACTCTCAAGAACTTTAGTTTTGAACAGTTAGGGGATTAACCCTGTGTACATAAGCTGATACATGAAGGGAAAGTGGTTTTTCTTGTCTTGTACGTAGATGATATTCTACTCATTGGGAATGATGTAGGAAAATTATCTGATGTCAAGATTTGGCTTGTAAAGCAATTTGATATGAATGATCTTCGAGAAGCTGCATTTGTCGAGGTATTCACAACTTTTGAGATAGGAAGAACATAAAATTGGCATCGTCTCACGCATCTTATATTGATAAGGTGATGGATAGCTTCATTATGCAAGACTCCAAGAAATGATTTCTTCCTTTCAGACATAGAGTCAGTCTCTCCAAGGAGAAGTCTCCTAAGACTCCTCAAGAAGAGGGAGACATGAGAAATATTTCCTATGCCTTAGTTGTAGGAAGTCTCTACGTGATGCTTTGCACTAGGCCAGACATTTACTATATCGTGGGCGTGGTGAGTCGCTTCCAATCTAATCCTGGAATCGAGCATTGGAATGCCGTCATGCATATCCTTAAGTATCTGAGGAGAACAATGAACTATATGCTTGTGTATTCAGGTACTGACTTGAATATGACGGAGGATACTGTTTTTGATTTCCAAGCAGACAAGGATTCTATGAGGTCCACGTCATGATTGGTGTTCATCCTGAATGGTGGAGCAGTTGTATGGAGAAGTATCAAGCAATCTTGTTGATTCTACCATGGAAGTTGAATATGTGGTAGCTTCTGAAGCTGCTAAGGGGGCTGTGTGGTTTCGAAAGTTCTTGAAAACTCTGGAAGTTGTTCTAGAAGCTGACAAGCTCATCACACTTTATTACAATAACAGTGGGGATGTAGCAAACTCGAAGGAACAAAGGAGCCACAAAAGATCCAAACGTATAGAGCATAAGTATCACAAAATTCAGCCATGGTGGTTATTTTGGGGTTAATTTTCAGAAATTTAAAATATAGGGGTATATTTACAAAATCTTAAAATTAATAACTATATATATGTGATAGCAATTTGATTGCCACAATGGAATTGTATTAGATACAACACAACTCTAGAACATAGTAATTGATACTGATCAATATAGTGCATAATTATATAGAGAGAGAAAAATAGTTTTCTCCCCCTCCCTCACATGTTACCGTCGAATTTCAAATTGAAGGAAGAAAATTTTGATTTTTTTTATTCAATCATTTTGAGAGCCCATTCTCAGTTCCTAAATAAATTCTCACGAGATATATCTCTGAAATGAACGAGTGGTTATTAGTGTGAAGAAAATTTTGGAAAATTGATTCTTGAAGATCATACTTGGATTTTGGTTATTGAAGATCAAGTTTGAAAATTTGGATCTTGAAGTTTGAAGAACGTGAAGAACGAATACAAGAATTCCACCAATTCTGAAAATCTCTAATACATTGCAAAGGTGAAAATCGTTTCAACCTTTTTCTATTTGTTTCAATATTTGATATGCATGATTGTTTCTTGTTTTAATTTTTAATAATTCAATTCAATTACATAAGTTTTATAAAAAAAATTGATATTCCACCCACAAACCTTTCGTGGTTCAAACTTGTTTTTCTTTGAAGGTTCAAAATTATCTTCGGCGTTATAGGAAACAGAAGGAGAAATGTCTGATTTTGTTCTATTGAGTTGTAAACTTTTGTCTTTTGTTTTTTACATGAAGCAAAATCATGATTGAAATTATTGTTTTTCACTTAGAGATCCGTCTATTGCTTTATATATGCAATTTAACATTAAATCTAGAACGTTTTATTTTTATATAATGTTGTAGAGTTGCTTTAACACCTGCCAAGCCATTTAATTGGTTAAAACACATTGACTTACTCATTTGTCTGTTGTTTAAAGTCATATGAACTTGTGTACTTCCTTTAATAATTAGGTAATAATATATAATTAATGAGGATATGGACTTCTATTTTGTCTGTGAGAAGGTCAACAATGTTTCTTAAATAGACTAATTTGTTATTATTAGTTTATCTAAAAAAGATAATCATAAAGAAACCCTTTACATTTTATCCGACCTAATATCATGTATCCATACTTTTAAGTGGCATTCACATGTTCCAAACCTGAAAAAATACAAAGAACTATGCTGTCATAACCTAAAAAAAATGGATTTACGTTTGATTCTCTAAAAACAATGTACTGTGAAGCATAAGTGCAGTATGGAAGATGCATATATGTCTACTGGTGATAAAGGTTATCATTATTTGCTCACTTTAGTAAAACTGAATTAGAGTTTTAACAGTTTAGTTAATGCAGGAAAAAATAAAGGTTATCATTATTTGCTCATTTTAGTGAATCAGAATTAGTGTTTTGACAGTTTGCGATGAATAAGGCGAGCACCAGTTTCTGCTTTAACATGAATCTTTATTCATGTGTTTGTATAAGAGCTTTAACCCAGGTCTTCCACAGGATATGTTGGAATCAATGCATATGGATTTTCTGGCTCCTCAATCAGATATTAATGTGTTAAAATTAATTAACATGAAAAATGTGTTTCGTATATTAATGTGTCAATTAATTATTGAATCATATGAATTGAGTCTTTCAAGCCTTTTCTTATTCTCCTTCTGTGGGGTTGGAAGTACTTTTTGAGTAATTAAAACTGGTTGTTGATAATGAGTCTATCTTCTTTTGGATGAACAGTAAATCATAGTACTAAATTTCAAATTTATCATGTTATTACTTGATCTCGAGGGTATTTGGACAAAGCTGTATTGATTTTCAGATTATTAATTCTGAATGGGAAGCATTTTCAAGTTATCTTCCTTTAACCGTGTTTGTTAGAGATATAGATGTTGCTAGCATTAATCTGGGTGAGCAGGTGAAACTCTAATCAGAACTATTGTCAACTATAATAAAAAATATTGTCCTTGAGATACTTAGGTCAACTTCTTCATTAAGATGTCAAGGCCAATAATAAGTATTTAAGGCCATTTTAGAACTTGAATTTTCATATGGTGAGGATTTGAGTGGAGATCTATCTCACTTTGATGTCAAATGTCAAATATGTTGGAACACTAGAAATTCTTTTACCATGATATGTTAAGATGTATTAAAAAAAAGGGTCACAAAGGTTAGTCATATATATTGTTTGTTAGTTTTCATTTTCTATCAGTTTCTCTGTGCAATTAATAAAATTGGATAAGTTGCTAAGCTTGTCATTGTTCAATGTGAGATTCAGGGTTTTTAACTTAAGGACTCTTCCATGTTTTGACGATGAATTCCCTAAAGAGAGCTTATAGAAATGGAAGGACCTCTACAAATAGTACATATCAGAGATGAGAAACCATTGCAACTTGATCTCGAGGGTAAAAACGATGCAGTTGAAGCAGTCATTTAAAAATCATCATCGTCATCATTTCTCAACAAAACAGTCTATAAACATTGTGAAAGGAATTTCATATATATATGAAATGTGTTTTTAGAGTGTTTAGAAGGGATTTATAACAACAAAAATAATTTTAATTTAATATGTAGTGATACTAATGAATGAGATATTTTTAAAGAAGAATTCGAATTACTTTTTCTTATATGCTGACAAGTTTTTTATTTCATGAATATTTAGATATGAGGTTTATATTGAAAATGACTAAGTATGTCAAATTTATGAAGTATATAAAAATGTATATTGTGTAAAATGACTATTTATATGAAAATGACTAAGCATATGAAAATGGTTAAGCGTGTGAAAATGACTAAACATAAAAATGATTAAGCGTGTGAAAATGACTAACTGTATAAAAATGGTTAAGTGTGTGAAAATGGCTAAATATATGAAAATAACTAAATGTATGAAAATAATTTTGTGAAAATGGCTAAGCGTATGAAAATTGGCAAGTGTACATATAGAAATTGGCAAGTGTGTTAAAATGACTAAGTATATGAAAATCCCTAACTGTGTGAAAACGGCTAAGGGTATGAAAATGACCAAGCGTGTGAAAATGACTAAGGGTGTAAAAATGACTAAGTGTATAAAAAATAGTTAAGTGTATCAAAACACTTGTGTGAAAAGGGCTACCTTATGAAAATGATTAAGCACATAAAAATAGTTAGGTTCCATCAAAACAAGTACATGAAAATGGCAAAGTGGAGAAAATTTCAAAGTGCATGAAAATACGATTAAGTGACAAAACAAGTACATAAAAATGGTAAAAGGTGAGATAATTACTAAGTGTATGTGCTAAGTGTATGTGAAAATACTTAAGTGTATGAAAATGACTTAGAGTGTTTGAGTGGGAGAAGAATGAAGTGTTGAGAAGAGTGGCGATTGTAATTTTTGGGGTTCAATGAATTTGTAGTGGGGTACAACACATGCTTGAGGTGTTCAACAAAATTTAATATTTAATATTTTTTCAAGGTGTTCACCTAAAAATTAATATGACTAAGTGTATGAAAATAGTTAAGTATGCGAATATATAATTTATCGACTATGATAAAGTATGCGAAAATGTCTAAGTATATGAAATGACTAAATGTGTGAAAATGACTATGTGTTTGAAAATGACTGAGTGTGTGAAAATTAGTATGTATGCCTAAGTGTGAAAATTAGTATGTATGTCTAAGTGTGAAAATATGACTAAGTATATGAGAATAACTAAATGTATCAAAACAAGTATGGCTAGGGACAAACGTCACAATGGGGACATAAATGACATCACTACATGACGAGTCGTCATTCAAGGCTGATGTTTGTGGGCTACTAGTCAAGTCTGGGCCCCAAACGCCAGACATACAAATGTTTGGGGCCCAAACGTGTCCAGCGGACCCCAAACGCCAGTTATGACTGACGAATCGCCTACCATCACTAGTGTTTGGGGCCTGCTGATTGCGTTTGGTACCCAAACGTCAAACACACAAGCTTTTGATCTCAATACTCCCCCATTATGCTTAAGAAAACATAGATGGATAAATAAAAATAAAAATTTATTTATATGCTTATAAATTAAAACGTAAATAGGTTATTTTTCAAAATTTTGGGGTTATAATTTATAAAATAAAAGGTTAAAACTTAAAATTTAAATATCAATTTCAAACTTTTAGCGGATATGTTTGATTTAAATATAGAATCTGAGCTTGAGGGTTAAACGTGTTCGTCAAACCGATAAATAGGATTTACCGACCATCATAACATCACGACCTATAATTATATATGGTGAAAACTCATATCGCTCAATATTTGTCACAAAGATAGAACAACATTTTTAATGACAACTTTTAACGAGTTTATGAATAAGAGTTCAATTGTATCGAGAATCCTTAATTAATCCAATCTAATTTCACTTAATAAATGAATATCATAAATATTTGCATTGAAATAATGACTTTATTCTATTTTTATGAATGATTTTTTCGGTGTACAGTAAATAATTATAAAAATAATAATTTTACAGTTGATTGTGAAGAATGGCGATTAGAGCCATATAAATGAAGATTAGGCCAAAAAAACTGGGGATTGGGAGGGAGACTAACGATCGCATGTTTATTCATGGTGTTTAGGAATGAAACATGCGGTTGAAGGCATAAAACTAGCGCTTGGCTTTGACGATACGATTAACACCTTCAAAATGGCGTTTAGGAGCTAAAAATAGGTGATTCACCTATTAGTTATGGCGGTTAGGTTTTACGTATTTAGTGAACTCCACTACGTAATTGGTGAACCCCAGTACATATTTGGTGAACCCCTCCAAGAATTATTATTTGTACATTATTGGTGAACATCACTACGTAGTTGGTGAACCCTAGTACGTATTTGGTGAACCCCTCTGACAATTACTAATTTGTACGTAATTGGTGAACCCCAGTACGTATTTGGTGACCCCAGTACGTATTTGGTGAACCCATCCAAGAATTATTATTTTCTACGTATTTGGTGAACTCATCCAAGAATTATTAATTTTTACATATTTGGTGAACTCTAGTACATAATTGGTGAACCCCGATACGTATTTGGTGAACTCCTCCAAGAATTATTAATTTGTACGTATTTGATGAACCTCAGTACGTAATTGGTGAACTCTAGTACATATTTGGTGAACCCCTCCAAGAATTATTAATATATACATATTTGATTAACTTCACTACGTAATTGGTGAACCCAATACGTAATTTGTGAACCTCACTACGTATTAGGTGAACCCTTTCAAGAATTATTAATTTATACGTAGTTGGTGAACCCCACTACATAATTGATGAACTACAGTACGTAATTGGTGAACCTCACTAAGTATTAGGTGAACCCTTCCAAGAATTATTAATTTTACGTATTTGGTGAACCTCACTACATAATTGGTGAACCCTAGTACGTAATTGGTGAACTCTACTACGTATTTGGTGAAACTTTCCAAGACTTATTAATTTGTACGTATTTGGTGAACCCCAGTATGTAATCGGTGAACTCAAAAAAAACTTGTTACTTGCCGGGATTTGTGTGACCCAAATTACTCCAAAAGTAATCTAAGGGGCACAATGGCCCAGCATCAATGCCGGGATAATTTCCCTTTGCATTGTAAAGTTTTCCGGTATATAAATGTATATTGTTATTTTACCAGACTTTTAGTACAAGTTTCAATTACTAGATATGGTAATTGTCTCTTAGATTAAAAAAAAATTGATCTCTTAAACAGCATAATCCATGATATGGTTAAATCTCTGGTACCGGCTAGTATAGTATCAAGAGTATTTAAAGTTTGTTATAATATATAAAATGTGTTGAACAATGAGATATCCACAAAATGTGTTGTTGGTATCACATTGTTTAACATATTTTAAATAATGCACAATATCATGCTCACCGTACGTGGACTTTCCTTTCAAATGAGATATATAAATGTATCTTTAGACTTGTAATATGTGTCCAGTGTTCGCTTTTCCACAATAACTTAACTTATTTATATATTGAAATATCATTTATTCTAAATTATATGAGAATAAGGAGTGAGACTAGAAGTACAAGTATCAACACAAACTATGTTTGGACACAAAAATACAAACTATAGTTTGATGATCTTAAAAAAAACACACACAAACTAGTAAACTAAAGCATTTCACGACATGACAAATATGGTAGACCGGTTACCTATTCAATAGGTCTCCTCTTCCCACAAGCACGTATGTGGCTTGTGGGAAGATAAGATCCACAGTACGTTGCTGGGACTTTTCGGTACCAGTAAGCTAGAATTTTAAAGCTGGGAATGAATATATAAACATATTTAACAAAACAAAAAAATTTTCAAAAAAAAATATAATATCAGATCATCACGTACATTGCATGTGATGATTGATTAGTTTAATGAAATTATATAACTTAACGATCATTTATGTACAATTAGTCAATCTCTAATTAACTATTACCCAAACTGTATAACATTTAAGCTGTCAGAAAACTTAAATTAGTAGTAACCATGATCTGTTGATCCTCTTACTTAAAACAATTAAATCAAATCCCCAACCAAGATCTCCAGCAACTGGTCGTCCCAATCCTACACCAAAAATTCAAACAAAAAAATCATAAGAAACTTAAAAATTCAACGTACAACTCCTTAAGATTACCAACCTCATAAGTAGGAGCCAATTGATCATAGTTTCCGGCAGCTCTAACATTTGTCTGATCAGCGACTTCTACACCACTTCCTTCTTGCACCTACTCAGTATGCATCACATGGAAAACCATTTAAAAAAAAGGACACCATAATTTTAAAACTAGTATTTTCAAACAAAAGAAATTGATCAAAATTAATCGTTTGACTTCCTCTAATTGTTTGTTTCGTGCAGCCGTAAATTTTTAGTTCCCAAAAATCAGGTTATGTAGTACGATGATGTTTATATCACTATAAATATTTAAAAATGGGAGGGGAACGAAGCAAAGGAAAATATAAACTTGCCTTGTTAGGGTTTTGATTTAGAGCATTATCATAATTCAATGGATACATGCTTCCTCCAACGCTGGCTTCAACCATTTCATCCGCCTGCTTCATCGTTTGGTCTCATTAATAGAAAGTATTCATCAAAGTATAGTACAAGTTAGAAAGCGATTATAAATATATATAGTCATGTTACAATAGAGGCCTAAAAATCTTGTTTATTCACGAATAGTAAATAACTATTAACGATAGATGTGACACTAGGATCAAATTTACGCTCAGACAACATCTATTAATCTTTAATGCGGGCAGTATATTTTTTGAATCAATTGCCCATATCAGAACCTTGATCCCCACTTAGTGTCAGTAAAAATATTTCCATGACTGAAAATAATGTGGAGAATACTAAAAAATTAAACACTACTCTACACAAAGTGCAGTGAATTCTTCATTTAAAGAGATTGGAACAATCGAAAATCACATCATAAGAATCAGATAAACAAATAAATTAAAAAGAAATTATTTATGCATGCATGCCTGCCAAAGGAATTGTTGCTCCAAAGTTGTAACATCGTCTTCCACATTAGTATATGAGTCAAACAACTCAGGGTAGAGTCCTTCAATATCAGAAAATTTTTTATCTCTATTCTGATATAAGATCGTAGAAAGTTTATCTGCATCAAGGATTTCTTCCCCACCTTGTTGTTGTTGCTACATACATATATAAAAATCCATGGATTAGCATTTCCAATAAGAAATAGTCAAAATCTTTCATTAATTACCGTATAAGCTTTTAAACCCGAAAATCATACGTACTTCCTTAATGCTTACCTGAAAAGAAAATTGATTATTGTTCGGGTCCATGAGAACATCACGGTCACGGAGATCATCTTCAACATCGAAATGTTGGTTGTGAGCAATAATGTACTGATCCAAGGTAGAGGGATTGTAAAATATTGGATTCAATTCAGTATTCAAATCTTCACCATTAATTCCATCATCAAGTTGATTGGTATTAGGCAATATTGGTAGGAATTTATCAAGATTTGAGCTATGAGATGACACTCCTTGAGCCAAAGCAACCAAATCTTCCCCACAATTAGTCATTCTCATTCCATCAGAAGTACTGAATCTTGAATTAGGGCTGATCAATTGATGATCTTGCATCTCACTAATTATTTGTGGGCTGTTCATTTCCATTGTGCTTGTGGCGCCGTTAGTTAAACAGCCAGCTGCAGGGTTCATTAAGCCGTAGGGCGAGTTTCTGAGCGCGGAAGAAAAGTCATTCAAATATGATATATTGTTTGATTCTTCTAGGATAGAAGCCATGGGATCATCTTCCCTACCTTTGTCCTGAAAGTTTCCACAGTTGTTGATCAACAAAGCCAACCGAGGCGTGTAACTGCTAGTTGAAGCTTCCCCGGTCGGAAAATGGATCGGGTTAGAGGTTGGAGGAGTAAGAGATGGAGTGCTTTGCATGAAATTATATGGTGGGGAATTTGATGAGCAGATTTGATTATGAATTGGTAAATGAGGATATTGTGGTTGGACATTTTGGAGCATCATTGATGGAAGGTAGTCAAGCCCAGAGGTAATTAGGGTTGATGTCATTGACAAATTACCCTTCAATGTATTAGCACCTTTATCTGCAACTCTTTTTAAGAAAATCCGGTACTTCTGCATAGTTTTATGCACCACTACTATATATTATAAAGTAAGACATAATTATATCATAAATTTAGCTAATTATCACAAAAAAAAATATTTATGCATGGGAACGTTTTTAGCACGTATATATGGACTACTTCATTTATGTTAAACCCGTTCACCATGAATAATTATTAATTATAGTATATGGATTTAGAAAAATATTCATACAAATTTATAAAATCATGACAGTCGTTGACAAAGATGGTTAAAAAACGTCATGAGTTTGAGTCAATAGTATCCTTTTGATTCCTCTTTGACTAAAAAACTCAATAAAAAGCTTGCATACCTGCAAATGACTGGCTACATTTTCTCTCGATAAGCCAGACACATCCATGAACTCAAGAATTCTTTTTGGAACAGCCTCTGTATTATCAATCATAAATTAATGAGTGATATGAAAACTATTATAATTAAGTAAAATACTTGTATGCAAGTATCTTAATAAATTAAGCTCAATTAATTAAGAATGTGACTGAACAAAAGAAGGGATAGAGATTTAAAATCATAATCAAAGGTATCAATGACTTACTATCCAAGCCTAAGTGCCGTATGGCATTAAGAAACCTGTTGTGAAGTGAATTTGTCCAAACTATCTTACGCCTTTTCGGAGTGATAGAACATTTTTTAGTTAACTTATTTTCACTTGCCATTTTGGAAGCCTTCTTCCTCTTGGATTTAACACAGTTTTTTTCTTCATTCAAGTAAGATGAGGACACATTTATATCGTCGAAATATGTTCTCTCCTCCAACGAATCTTGTTCTATGGTCATCGTTTGCTCGATAACAACGGATTTACCTCTTTTAGCTGAGATAGCGTAATGCCATACATGTTTAAGGTCATCTTGGCTTACCGGTTTCACTATGTAGAACGAAACACCTTTCGCTAAACTCTTCAATATTACACTCTCTTTCTCCTCTGCGGATATCACTGCAAATATTGGGAGAAGATTGAGAAAATATTTAGAGACAAATAGAGAGGATTAAAATTTAAATATGAAAAAATTAGTGTTAAAACTTATTAAAAAAATTAGCTTACTAATAACAGGTAGACTAAATTCCTCTCTGACTTTGTGTTGTAGTTCAAGCCCATTCATTTGAGGCATGTGAAGATCTGTAATAACAAGGTCGAATAACCCTTTCTGAAGCCTAAGAGTATCCAAAGCTTCAAGTGGGTTTCTAACTGTCACAACTGAAAATAAATGTATGAAAAATAAAATCATTAGTTGACATATTGATGGCTATATAAACCTACCAGACCATATCATAGAGTAAAAAGGCAAAAGCAATATGTCAATAAATATAAAGAATGTCATAATAATTATCACAAATTAAAATATATTGAATCGTGAAGTTGATTTTGGTTGAGTTAATTAATTCTAGAAAACTTAATGCGGATTTTGGATAACATGATAGATTCACGCTTCCTCGTTATATATATATATATATATATATATATATATATATATATATATCCCAACTTTTTATTGAGACAAATTAAACTTCAAGCATTAATACAACTTATTGTACATAAAAACTGTCGTTATCCTTTTGACAATTCATTTGAATCATCATAAGTTAAAGAAAGATCTTTCTTACCTTTGAGCAAAAAAAAATCAATGAACAATAGAAAAAGGGAAATTAAAAAAGTAATTTACTAAGAGTAAATAAAATAAATAAATTTACCTTGATATCTCCATGCCTTAAGCATGGCGGAGAGAACTGCAAGAGATGTAGCATCATCGTCTACAAGTAATATATGTATATCTATAGCACATGTTTGTGTCATCATATATTGTCTTTCTCCTCCTATCTCACCTTCCATTGTTTACTGTTAACACTCCATCAGAGAGAGAGAGAGAGAGAGAGAGAGAGAGAGAGAGAG